>JAGFMF010011830.1:8174415-8244497 GCA_019455555.1 Galemys pyrenaicus | reverse complement strand
CAGCAGTGTACTTCCATTGATCTGCCTGTTCTGCTCCCTGCTCTCTGTGGTGAATCCTCTCACCCCCACCCCCCACACCTCTGGCCTGTACCCCAGTGCATGTATGCATAAATAAATAAATCTTTAAAAAAAAAAAAAAGAATACCTGTCATCTGGGACCTCCCTGGTGGTGCAAGGGCTTAAGCACCATACTATGAAGCATCCTTAGCCATTGCAGCACGAGTTCGATCCCTGGTCAGAGAGGTGACCCATATGGCGTAGCAGACCTCTCCTGCCTCACCTGCTGCTCCCCTCAGCTGTGTATCTTAGTCAATCTGCCTGTTTTGTTTCCCACTCTGTCTCTGGTGAACCCTCTCAACTCCCTCATCTCTGGCCTGTACCTCAGTTCTTATATACATAAATAAATCTTAAAAAAAAAAAAAACCTGTCATCTAAGGCTATTGTTCAAATTAAATGATCTAAATTACATAAAATATGCCAAACACAGTTCAGGCACCTAGAAAGTGCTTCTCATTCCTTAATGAATTTATTAACTGGTATAACCTAATGCATTTACTTAAAGATTTATTTATTTATGCATACAAGCCCTGGGGTACAGGCCAGAGGTGTGGGGGTGCTGAGAGAATCTACCAGACAGAGCAGGATGCAGAACAGGCAGATTGACAGAAACACACTGCTGAGGGGAGCAGCGGGCACAGCAGGAGAGGTCTGCTATGCCATGTGGATCTCCTCCCTGGCCGGAGGCAGGGATTGAACTTGTGCTGCAGTGGCTGCGGTTTGCTTCATAGTGCATTGCTTAACCCACTGCGCCACCAGGACAGGCCCTGTATTTACTTAGCTCAGCTCAATGGTCCTTCACCAGAGGTATCGCTTCTCCAAGCGTGGCAGTGCCATGACACTGGAGTTCCCGGTTCTCTCTCATTGAAATAACATTTGTGATGATTTTTTTCCTTTCACTGGTTTGTTGTCTTCAATGACTCCTACCACCTGCCATGTCACTAGCACTGTGAGACCCCTACATGTCTGCATGTCTTGGGCATCATCTGTTCCTATCTGGCCCACCTTTATCAAGACCACCCGAATCCTTTGTAAACTCCCACAGTAGTTACTTAATTCTCCTGTGCCTTTTTGCTACCATTATTTTGAAATGCTAATTTGAAAAGAAAGTACAGAGAAATATAAATTTCCCATGACCCACATTCCCTTAGGGAAGAAAAATGACATCTTACATATATGCAATGCATCATAGCCAAACCAGGAAATTGCTTAGCATAATACAATTAACTAGACATAGAGTTTACTTGGATTTCATCACTCTTTTTACAACCACTGTGTGTCTTTTTATACTAATTTTTATCCTTCAAATGTACTTAGCACCTGAAAAGATGATTGTAAAATGCCTATTTCCCTTTTCCAGAAGTCACATATTCTCAGAGTATGATAGGTTTCTGTTCACATTACTATGAAAACATCTGGTGCTGGTACAGATGACAGTTCCTTTACATTAAAGATTTACCACATACCACTAAATATTCTAGGTGCTTTACATAAATTATTTAATCCTCATATCAACGTTGCAAGCTTGACAGTATGTATGATTAACTCAATTTTATAGATGAAGACAATGGAGTCTGCAGTAATTACACAATTTATCAATTTCTCCAGGGTCACAAAACTAGTATTTGAAGAACAGCCAAGTTCACCAGGGCAGTGACTACAGAGCAGGAGCTTTCGAAGTTGCTCTTAACAAGTAGCATGGAGTCTTTCTGGCCCCTTGGAGATTTTTAGAAATGCCTGGAGAAACTGTCCCAATGACTATGGACAGTAATGGCATTTTGAGGGAACAGGTCAGAGATACTAAACGTCTCCCAGCAAACATAAAAAATGAAGTGTCTTGCCCAGCATGGCCAATGTGCCCCCATGAAAAAACACTAAGCATTTCACTCAGATTCACTAGAAAAACCCAAAGAAATAAAAATTAATGTTCAGAGTTACAGAGAAATACATAGCTGATAACAAACCACATGATAAATATAAATCAAACATTATGCAAAATACAAAAATCTACTGTTCCACTAAAACATAGTTATGAGTCATATTTCCATATAACTTGGCTGATAAGATTTCCAAATACCTTTTAACTTAGAAAGTTCTTGTTCTGCCTCTTGTTGCAGCTGCTGGTACTTCTGCTTATGGTCATTAAATGTCCTACTGAAGTCTTCTCCTTGTTTACGATGTTCTTCTTCCAAATCACTATGCTGTTTTTTCAGTTCCTCGTGTTGACTCTGCAAAGAAAATTTGACTGGTGATTTACAGTCTCCAAATGTTATCAAAGTGTATTTCCTAATAACAGAGCCTGTCTCTTGAAATAAAGCAGGAACAAGTGAAGAAGTAGGCTTCCTTTCCTCAAGTTGCTTTTAATTCATGCAGTTCTTCTCCATTTCCTTTACATTCAATGAATAGTTTGGGATCACTGCCAAAAATAACATTCTCCTTAGATTCTAAAACATAAATGTGAACAACAAGAAATTAGAACTTAGCATGAAGGATGGAAAAGGGAGCTATTTGGGAAAATTCTCCGGGATTCACATTACTGTGGAAACTAGTTAAAGCAACTGAAAAAAATTATGCTTTCCTGGGTATTCTAGACTTTCTCTTTCAATGTAATGTTTTCCCAGCAACAATTCAATTTCCCTTCTTCGGTTTTTATCCTTCCTGATAATCAAGTTTAATGAAGAAGGAGTGGAAAAGATTATTTTCTCTTTTGGGGGATTAATAAATCAACGGGTAGGAGAATGATTCTATTTATCTTGCCCTTACAGCCTCTACAGCCTCTAACTTCTTAATGTCTAAGGATGTCTAAGGACAGTTAATTCAGGTATCACTTTCTTGATAATAGAAAAGATTCCAGTTTCAATGAAAAGCAATGACTGAGTGATATAGAAAGCAGACAGTATGAAATAAACAGCTGGGGTCAGGGCTGGGGATCACAGCAGTTTTCCTACTGTGTGCACAATGGCACAATGACATGCCACTTGTCTCTTAACTTGACAGATCCGTGAATCTCTCTCACTCCCTCCCTTTCTCTAATCTTGATACACAGTAATGAGTTTTACCTAATACCCAAGGAAGGAAAATCTTTACATATAAATTCCTCTGCAAAAGGACACAATAAATATTAGTAAGAAGAAGGACGCTTTAGAGTAGACCTACTTCTCCCGTGAGTCTAAGATAAAAGGAAATATCTAAGGAAAAACACAAAGAGAAATTAAATAGACAAATAAAAAGCCCTAGAGAATAAAGTGAAGAATAAAATTAATAATTAGTTGAACGAAGAGCTAATTTGTAAGAAAATGTGTAATGTGCTAAAATATGTGTTTTGTAATTGGGTGATAAATAGGATGAGACATTACAGTTACACATCATTTCTATCTAAATATGACATTAATATACCATAGCATAATACAAATCAGGTTTTTGTAAACCTTCCTTAGTCATTTATGATACTTAATCCTTTAATTCATTCATGGAGAACAAGCTTAAGTTACTCACTTTCAGCATCTGATGTTGAACATTCAATGCACTGTATCTACTATTGGAATCTTGCTGTGAATTGAAAAGAAAATAGTTAACACAAAAATAACCAATCTGACTCTTTCATTAAACACAGCTTAAAGTTCTTAATAAGTGCATTTCATTCTATTCACTTGAATAAGCCAAAATGAACTCTATCCTTGAAGCAGGATTCACTTGAGCCCACTATTTATTATCATACTTGAAGTTTGAACATTCCCATACATTTGCTAGATTTCAGTAATGAAAAAGCAAGAGATGGAATCACAAAATAGAAGTTTGGCAGGGTTGATTTACTTCCACTCTCCTATGCAGGGAAGAACTGAGGCCCAGTCATAGGGAGGAATTTGACCACATGTGTTGGGTGCTCTAAGTGGGCAGAGAGAATAACCAATGGGAAGCAGGCCCTCCAAGCTTTGTATGGCTGAAGAAAGGGAAGAATAAAGATAATACCCTTCACCAAACTCCAAGGGGTAAGAAATTCTACCCATATTACATTACCTCATAAGATTCCATTTTACAAAGTGAGAAACAGATAAAGAACTAGGAATAAGCCAAGGGCAAACACTGGCTTCAGCAGCAGAGTCAGAACTGAAACTTGAGTCTAATATACAGCTGAACTTCATGATCAAAGTATATCTTTGAATGGAGTAGTTTCACATATGAACCTCACATATTTCCATAATCCTGGGTCCACTGCAATCAGTTGGAAGCTACTGCCTACAGCCTAAGATGAAAGAAAATATCTAAGGAGAACCACTGAGAGAAATTAAGTAAAAAAGCCACCGGACATGTTTCTCTCCTTTGTTGTGTTGGTCTATCCCTGAACCATGCCTTTTACTCTGCCCCACAGTCAGGACACATACACATGTGATCGTTTCTTGTTTCATATTTTTACATCTTATAAAATGAAATTTTGTTGTGTTATCGCTTTATTTTATTGCTTTACCATTTTGTTTTAACTTATAAGGAAATTACATGATAAAATATACAGTAGAATGCCCACAAGTTTGGTTGTCGGTGGGAGAGGGTGGGCTTTAAAATCACATAAGAGTTGAAAACTGATAGTCTCCTAGCTATCCAGGGAACTCAGTCTTCTCATTTTTCATACTCCCATAAGTCAATGTGTTATTCAACTACTACGCATATATTTTTCTTAGAATAAGAGAAAGACTTGTTTTTCTCTAGTTAATATCAATATTAAAAAATGATTTAAATGTCAGTATTGATGGAGAATAAAATAGAGAAACTTGAAAGGGGGCACCATAAGACTGGAAATCTGGCTCACACAATGCCAAGAGGTGGAAGTGAGGGTAGAAGGGATTAATAGCCATTAACCCAGCTGCTGAAACAAAGACCAGGAAGTACAACTCCTAGACAGGTATCAGACTGCTATGGGGGTGTGGAGCTCAGACCAAAAGTAAAGATATGGCTTTTCTGGAGCCCATTGTAGAATCTCTTGTCCCTTTCAAACTCTACAGTTTATTCAAAGCCAACAAAGCAAGCCACTCCAAGGAGGAGTGAGCTCCTCCCAAAGAGAAGACTAAATTCAGTGCTCTGGCACTGGGCACAGGGCAGCTATCCTTTGACCCACCTGTGACTATACGGGTGCTTCTTTTCACAACTCTCTCCTCTGCAGGGCAGCAGCTTTTCTGCCTGTCCATGACCTGTACCATGCTGGGGCTTCTTTTCACTGAACCTCCCTCAGGAGAGGCAGCTCTCCTCAAGGCTGCCACCCTACAAACATGCAGGTCTCTCTCTCAGCAAACCTGTCCCTTTCGGGGCAGCTCTTCCTGTCCATTGTGTCCATGCAAGTGTCTTTTACTTTACTGCCCCTTTTTCTAATAAATCTATCTTTTAAATATAATTAACATCTGCCTTTTAGAGAAACTCACCTGGGAAACTCGCCATGTGCCCACTGAACAGGGACTTCTGGTGAAACCTTTCCCAGACTGAACCCAAGAACCCTGCTCTCCAAACCCACTGACTCTAAAAAAAGACATTAAGTATCCTTTATTCATTCACTTATTCTACAAATACTTTTTTTTTTAAGATTTATTTATTTTATGCATACAAGCACTGGGGTACAGGCCAGAGATACAGGGGATGAAAGGATCCACCAGACAGAGGGGGGAACAGAACAGGCAGACTGACTGAAACACACTGATGAGGGGAGCAGCAGGCGCAACAGGAAAGGTCTGCTGCTCCTTGTGGGCCACACCCCTGGCCAGCAGCAGGGATCGAGCTCGAGTTGGTGCTGCAGTGGCTGCGGTTTGCTTCAGAGTGCATTGCTTAACCCACTGCGCCACCAGGAAAGCCCCCCACAAATGCTTTTAAATGTCTCTAGGTCAGGAACTATTAAACTCTACACAGTATTGTCTGTACTAGTAACAGTAAAGTTGTGTAAAGACAAACCAAAATAAATATTACATTCTATAGAGAGAAGGAGCAAATAAAGGAGTAAAGTCTTTCTACTGCAAATTTTTGGTGGCAAAAATATGTATTTCAGCCTACAATTCTCAACAGAATAGAAGATCTTGTGGCTATATTTTCCTCTACTTCAAGTTTTGTGTAAAAAAAAAATTTAAAAACTTACCCTTCCTTTATTTAATGTTTCTTGTGCTTCTAACTTGTAAACAAGAAAATCTAGGGAATACAAAATGGAGAAAACATAATTTAAATTTATTGTGGAATAATTTAACATCTTAAAGTTAAACACAAACTTTATTCAGACTTGCAAAAAAAATGTTTTAGGTTGACAACAAACTACTGGTTACTTATATACTTTATTTTCTCAATTTTCAAAAAGCTGGAATGTGTCATATAATCTTCCTTTCCACCCTAAAGTCATATATCTTGCATCAAAAAAACAATTCACATTAAACCAACTGATTAAAAGTACATTTAGAAAATTCACTGTGACAAACTCTCCCTCAAATTAAGGAGAAAACATAAGGCACATCCCAAACAGATGATTTATTACAATCCACTAGATGGCATACTAAAGTCATCCAGCACCTGAATGCTCCTAAAGTTTTATTATCCACTAGATGGCCCTATAAAATCACTCTGCAGTTGAAGATAAGGAAATCAAAGTTCCATCAAAGCATTTTAACGATGTAAAACTTATATTATTCACACAGTCTTAATCCAGAGGTAGGCAAAACTTCCTAACCCAAACTGTTCTCCTTCCTTCTACACCATGGTAATCAGAACAGTCAATTTAAATGTCAAGATTTAGCACAAACCATGAATAAATAAAAATAAGAATGCAGATAACAAAAATCACAAGCTGTATAAAATCTATGCTTTGTAGAAACATTCTGATAAAAATCAACTGCATTGCATAATACCTGGGCTAAATATTAAATTTTTAAACTGAACCAATTGGCTGTAACAATAAAAGCCTTAAAAAATAAGTCAGTACATAACCTAAAAGACACCATATAATGTGTTCAATATGTTATAAATGTATATATGTGCACATGAATATATATAATAGTTGGTCTACTCAGGACAATGCATACTGTTAATTCCTGTATATCTGCACACAGAAATTTCAGGTATTATTAGTAACATATGTGTGTAACATCCAAATGAAAAGCTGTTTCAATATATACTGAAATAAATATACAGACACACACAATAGATAGATATATATATGGACTCCCAAAGTGTCACAAACTATGTGGAAGATTCTATATCCAATCTTTGGAGGAGTTAGTTTATTACACAAGGCAGAACACATTGTCTGCTATCTCTTTCTCTACCTACCTATAAAACTGACTTTAGGTAAATCTGAAAAATTTCTTTGCAAAAAATAAAAATAAAGATTATATGATTCATCAAAGAAGAGCATGATGAAACACTGAAACAAATCACATTATTTACTTACCTTCCTTTGCTTTCTTGTGTTCAAGTCTTTCCTTTTGCAATGATTTCTCTAATCTTGATCTGTGTTCATACACAACTGGAAAAGAGAGTTAAAAGTTGACTACAAAGGAAGTTTAAAGTAAAATTAACATCTATTTTGAAAACATAAGGGAAAAAGTTACAGTGTTTTCACAAAGTAAAAATGTCTGTATTGTAAGTTCCATATTCTGGTTAAAATACAGACATAATAGAAATAATTCTTGCTGACTCCTCTGCAGTCTGCCTGTTCATGAACCTATGTTGCAGTTCCTTTTCCTCATTCTGCCTCTTCAGTGTGAGTCTTCATGAGGTTCTGTGCCCCTTCCTGGGCAACCATGTCCACTCTCACACCATCTGCACAGTGTTTACCCCACATCCATATTTCTACTTCCCACCTCTCTCTTAGGAACCTGCCCAGCAGGTAAGCAAATCTCAGCAACCTGCCACTGGGGTGAAAGTGGAGAAAGTGTTTCCTGATGGTAAGGAAACCACAGGTGAAAGTCAAAGAAATGTAAGAGGGAAGTATACTCCAAAAAAATCCATTACAAATGAACAAGTCAGGATTTTAATTACCATGACAACAGACCAGTGCAGCCTGATAGCACAGTGTAAGACCTTCCTGCACTTGATCATCCCTACCTACCCAGTTTACCCTGAAGAAGTCAGAGCTGCCTGGAGAGATGGGGGAGGAAGAGATGTTTTAGGAGGCAAACAGGAAAAAGAGAACTGTCATTAACTCTCTTCCCTCCTACAACTCCATATACAGCAAACAGGAGCTGGGAGAGAAAGAGCAGCTTAACCTCTCATGAATAAAATATGTATCATTATGCTTGCCTACATCAGACACGATACTTACTAAATCAAGACTGTATTTATGGATAAAAGTTGTTGATAGATTTTTGTTTTTTTTAATTTTTATCTGAGAGGAGCCAAGAAGCAAGCAATCTGTCTCAGATTTCATACAGGGACAGAAAGCACAATCCCATGAAGTGGTTTGAATAGGCAGTGAGGAGAGAGAAGAGAATAAAGTAAATTTCTGATGCACTCTTCAAATTTCTTTGTTCACCATTATGGTTGCACATGATCTCATTCACTGGAAAGTTAAGCCAAACCAGTCATTTGGTCCTCTCAGCAGTCCCAGATCCCAATGATTATCTGACATAGAATTTCATCACAGAAGGACCACAAGACTGGTTTAACGCTTCTGGCTGTCCCAAGAGCCCTCCCTCAAGCCTGCTAGGGTCCTTTGGAGCCAAAGGGCTTCCCTGTCCCTCTCTCTGTCTTCTCCCCATTTTCACAGCTCTCAGTTTCCAGCTAATGCTGTCCTCTTTCCAACACAGCTATGATTTCCTGGGTCCTCTACCTTCTCCTGAAACTGCACCTTTCATTTTGTCTTCCCCTAGGCTGTGCCTGTGCCTCCCACAGCCCTTGCACCTCTACTCACAATGCTGCCAGCATCTCTGTCCTCAACTCCTAGAATACCTGCCCTACTCAAACTGGTAAGGGGTCGTCCTCCAATGGCATGCTGTCCCCAAACTCATCTTTTCCCTCAGTCCATGCTTATCATTGTAATAATTGTGATCACATTCCTTTCCTCCCAGGTTCTCATTCTCTTCACTAAATGATGCTTTTCCCCAAGTACTACAATTATAAAGTAATCACACACAACCCTATATTTACTGGACAACAGGACACCATAGGAACTCTTAAGCTTCCTAGCTCGAAGGAAAGACCTCTCTCCCTCTCAAATCATGGTGAAAATCCCACAGTTTGCGTAGAGGGCCACAGGAACATAAACATGCCCATTAAAAGGGAATTCTGGCACAGTAATTGGACATAGACAACTTCAGCATGTACATCATTTTCAAAGAAAGGAACAGACAAAGCAGTCAAGATCTTGGTGTAATGGAAATGTGGCAGGAAAAGTCCCGAGTCTAGGGACACTTGAATGAAGTTCTGTATCTACTGGGAGAAACAACTATAGCCTAAGAACTTCCATGATTAAAATCAACCAAACCAAACCAAAAAAAAAGTCATAAACTCAAGCACCAAGAAGACATATGAAGAGACTATTCACCACTCATTCCCAACCACCTCAGATTCTACACATGAAACAATTATGTGGAAGGGTAAGGACAGATGAAGTGAAGATACATTTACAAATTACAACCCTATGAAATTCTTCTTTACTTTTTAAACTATAGCAGCATTCACTGTTGCAAACTCAATGTGGTATAATCCTCAGATGATGATTATCTTTGGCTTGGGAAACAGGATTTCATCTTCAGTAAGAGTAGAGATCCACCAGGTTATACACAAAGGAGAGACAGAGTGTGAGAGATGTTGTGAAGAGTTCAGGTTGTAGAAAGTGTGAGATGGTGTCCAATTCTTTATTCTCTTCCCCACCATTTAGTCAGGAAGATAATGCACCAGCCAACTAATCCAAAGTATGCATTTATCAAAATGAATCACAAAAATGTTCTTGACAGTTTTACACTCATCGAGGTTTACTCATTCAAAATATTAATAGCAGTGTGCCTCAAGAGCCAGGGCATCCTAGAATATACTAACTATAAGCTTTCATTGATAACCTGAATGTGCTATCTATACATGGTCCAGAAAAAGGCAAATACATTTGTGGATTAAAGTCCAAATCCAAAGGTCTTGGGAAATAAGAGGCACATTTGTGAATACTAGAAATAGCACCACAAATAGTAAGATCGAAGGCAAGAAGAATGTGTTTTCACTAATGCAGTATAAAAAGATGTGGTAAGCAGGGATAGAGGACATATAGAGAAATCATGAGATAAATATACAATTAATATTATCTTATTTAAAACTAGTCAAGCCATTATTATAGAGTCAACTTTTAGTTCTGATGAAGCTAACTTAAGAATGCAGAAATTGATTGAGGGTCAAAGATTAGCACCACATAGTAAGGAACAACACAACACAGTGACTGATAGAAAGTGGAGAAGTGCCATTCTTCTTTCTCTTCAGATAAAAGGAAAACAACCCAAAAAGAAGCCTTAAACTGTAAGATGAAGAAACCACAATTGGTAAAGGAAAGTGAGAGTAAAGAACCCTTAGAACACAAAATCTAGAAAAGAATGGGAGAGAGAAAGAAGCATCTAGAGTCTGCACTCTCAAATTAATGTTGTCCCAATCGTAGATCCATTCTTTATTGGGCAATTCTGAAATTCTTCTTTGAATTTCAGTTTCCTTATATGATATGTGGGGATAAGAACAGTACCTATCTCTTTAGGGTTAAATGAGTTAATATACATTAAGTGTTTAGGATACCCCCTGATGGAGAGTTAATGCTGGAAAAGAGTGTTTTTTCACCTGTCTGTGATGGGTTAAAAGTACCAAAGAAGGAGTAAGCCCTTTCAGCTCTCTAACTAAAGTCAAATAATAACAAAGTGGTAATTATATGTAAGCCTATATACAGGCACTATATATTATACTATATATATATATATACTACATATATATTACATTAGTACACATATAATTATACACACATCCACACAGACTTGACTAGGTCATAAAGTATTGACTTTAGTTATTTTTACTAAATACTTTCCCTAAAAAAAAGGAGACAGCAAAGAATCATTCCAATAGTTTAAAACCCATAAGCCTATTTTCTAATAAAAATTGAAGGGCAGTAAAAACAACCAGATAGAATCTGTGTCCTTATAACGCTTCTAAGAAATTTCTCTATCAATTTAAACTCACATACATACACTTATACTACTCTTAATTCTTTTAACATGTTTTCTCCAGCCTTTTGAGCTAGTGATTTATCTAGATAGGTTTACTGTTTCGCTTAGAAAGAGGATTGTTAATCAATCCCTGTCACCTATCTCTGTTTTTCTATTTATACTCTGAAGTCAAGGGCACCAGTCAAGATGAACTAATACTGATAGAACCTTTGCAGCAAAAAATGGTATATAATGAGCATGCTCACAACACTGAAAAGTTTAAGGATAAACAAGTATAAAAATAATGCTTCAATCTTGGTATTCAGGATATTTAATGTAGAATAACACTTCAGTAGGATAGGATTTGAATCACAAGAACTCATGAGAGAAAGATGGAAAATCCACAATACTCAGCATCTACCCAGCTTACTGAGGAGTTTAATAATTTTCATGCAGTCAAGAATGGAAAGGGGTTTGTTTGCCCGTAAAAGCCAGTTTCCCACTGCAATTTTCCACTTCACTCTGACTTCCATCTGAAAGTCACATGAGAAATTAGCTGTATACATTCATTTCTGGGCAAAATAAGCATCTCTGACATTTCAGGGCAAACTGCTCCAATTCAGATTTAGAAAGCAACACTCTAAAATTAGACAGAAAACACTGCTAAGTGTCTTAACACCTTAAGCCAAGAGAGGGCAATGTTTCTTTGGCAGGAGCAACAGTCCATGAAATTTTGCTTTCAGTTCTGATGATAACAAAATGTTTTAACATTATTGTAAAAAACAAATAACTGAGACTTGGTATGAAAGTCACATAGATATGATAAAAAATGAAATGAACAAATATGTGCTTTTCATAAACTGAAATCGATAGTTTTCAAGAGTCACCATTTTGAAGCTTTTTTTTTTTAAGATTTATTTGTGCATATAAGAACTGGGGTACAGGCCAGAGGTGTGGGAGGTGAGAGGATTCACCAGAGACAGAGTGGGAAGCAGAATAGGCAGACTGACTGAAATACACTGCTGACAGGAGCAGCGGGTAAAGCAGGAGAGGTCTACTGGGCCACGTGGGTCCTCTCCCTGACTGGGGATCAAACTGCTGCAATGGCTGCAGCTGCTTCATAAATGTGGTACATAACCCTTTGCACCAACAGGGAGGCCCCCTGTTTGTTTGGGGTTTTTATACCTAAAAATCATAGCTATTTATTACAGCCTTGAAGAACAGTTTTCAGTGGTTGTTGTAATTCTCCAGAAGTGGTCAAGAGGCCCACCTGCCTCACTTCAGAACAATGAGTTGGTTATTAACATGAAGGCAACATCACATTTTTCTAATTATCTTTCCTTCTTTTATAAGAGAAGTCTGAGAAAGCATACAGGAGACCTCCTTAGAAACTAACTTGTCAGCTTCATGTCTTCCAGTACAATTCAACCTTTCCAGTCTGCTTGACAATTTATAGCTGAATTTAATTATTAATTACCCTTTGCCTAAGGTCAGATCCCTTTACTAAATGACATATTTATGTTTCAAGCCTGGGGGAAAACCTTTCAATGGCTTCCCACCACACTGAGCGAAACCCAAGCCCATGGATGATTCCATCGTTCATCCTGCTCCATCCTGACTATTCCCTGAACATGGTAGGCACACTTTTATCTCAGGACCTCAAGTGGCCTTTTCCCTGAGCTTCAATTGCTCCCTCTCCAGAAACCTGCATGGCCAGCTCTCTCACTTATTTAAGATCTTTGCTAAAATGATACCTTCTCACCAAATTCTGCCTGAACAAGCTATCTAAAATAACCTGCTTCCCACTCTCAACAATTCCGTCTCCTTTCCTACTTCATTTTACTCCTTAGGTCTTACACTCTCTACTAAATATTGTATTTATTTGTCATGTTTTTCTATCCAACTAAAATAAGCTAAGTACAAGCAAGAATTCCTCATTTATTTTATTTCACAATCGCACGCCTGGTATATTTAATGGAAGGCAGTTCAACAGACGTCAGTGAATGAATGAACTGTTGTAAGTGTATTGAAGGCTCAGATTGGTTCTCTCCTTTCTCCTCTTGTATATACTAAACCATCATTATCACTTCAGTCCTAATCTCCTCAGTTTCTAATATCTTAGTGGTATTCAATAAAATTTATTCACTGAATGCTTTTAGAAAACATTTTTTAATCTTTTCCTCACTTGCCTGCCATCCTTTATGTCCCAGCATTTTGTAACTGAATTTCTGTATTTGTTGGTTCATTAATACTCAGACATGCCAGAGAATAGATAATAGAATAAAGGTTAAATATAAATTTATCTGTTGATGTACAGGCTCATAAGATTAGTATTAGTTAAATCATAGCCCTGAAATATAGGAACTTTCAGAACGCTGAGAGAAAAATAGAACAATCTGATTATGTATTTTTCTGCTGCATGGCAATTGTTATATTTTTTTAATTGCACAATAAAGTTCCTGCAATAGTTCACATAGTGTGTATTTTTAATTTGATAATGCAGTTTATTAAGTCATTTAAATGAAAATTTTAACCATGGTTTGAACTGGTGCTTATCTGCATTTCCTATTTTATATAAAACCATTATCCATTCTTTCCATTCTGATACCATCTAATTGAGATTTGGATTTTTTCAAACAAGTATTATATTAGCTGACTTAAGATATGTTTCTTCAAAAGACCAATATAGAGAAAATTATAAAACACTGTTAAAAGAAATAGAGGAGGACCAAAGAAATGGAAAGATATCATATTCCTGTTCAATGATAGGAAGAATCAACATTATCAAAATGGCCATCCTACCAAAAGCAATTCACAGATTCAACGCAATACCAATAAAAATCTCAATGAAATTCTTTAAGGAATTAGACCAAATATTGATAAAATTCATATGGAGACACAAAAAACCCTAATTATCCAAATTATCTACTTAAGAAAAAGGAAAATAGAGGTATCACACTCCCAGACTTCAAACACTACTACAAAGCAGTAGTAATTAAAACAGCATGGTACTGGAACAAAGACAGAAACACAGACCAATGGAACCATATAGAAAGCACAGAAATAAAACCACACAACTATGGACAAATGATCTTCGACAAGGGAGCAAAAAATCTGCCATGGGACAAAGGCAGCTTATTCAATAAATGGTGCTGGCAAAACTGGTCCACCATAAGTAAAAAATTGAAACTGGACCACTATCTCACACCATATACAAAAATCAACTCAAAATGGATAAAAGATATAAATGTATAGGTCTTTTAAACTATAAAATATAAAGAGGAAACTATAAAATATATAGAGGAAACTATATAAATATAGTTTAAACTATATATTTATATAGTTTATATTTATATTTATATAGTTTAAACTATATTTTATATAAATATATAGTTTAAACTATATTTATATAAACTATAAAATATATAGAGGAAAACATAGGTAAAACGCTGCAACTTACACCTCAATAGCACTTTCGAGGTGGCAGTCCCCAAAGCAATAAAAATGAGAGAGAAGATATGCGGTGGGGCTACATCAAGATAAAAACCTTCTGTACAGCAAAGGAAACATTAAACAAAACAAAAAGAAACCCCACTGAGTGGGAAAAAATCTTTGTGCTCCACACAACAGACAAGGGTCTGATCACAAAGATATACAAAGAACTCATAAGACTCAAGAAAAATAAAGCAAAAAAAAAAAAAAAATGGTAAAAAAAAGACACTTCTCCAAAGAGAACATACACATGGCCAACAGGCACATGAGAAAATGCTCAGCATCCCTCATAATCAGGGAAATGCAAATTAAGGCCACAATGAGGTACCACCTTACACCAGTAAGAATGGCATACAGCAAAAAAACCAACAACAACAAATGCTGGCAAGGATGTGAAGAAAAAGGAACCCTAGTACACTGCTGGTGGGAATGCCAGCTAATCTAACCATTATGGAAGGGCATATGGAGGTCCCTCAGTCTACTAGAAATGGAACTACCATATGATCTAGCAATCCCACTCCTAGGAATCTACCCAAAGGACACAAAAACACTGATCCAAAAGAGCACCTCTACTCCTTTGTTTATTGCAGCACTATTTGTAATTGGTAAGACATGGAAAAAACCCACATGCCCAAAAGTAGAGGACTGGATCAAGAAGATGTAGTATATTTACACAATGGAATATTATCCAGCGATCAAAAAGGACAAACTAAGGCCATTTATAGAAACATGGATGGAGCTAGAAGGAATTAAACTCAGTGAAACAAGTCAGAAGGCAAGAGAAAAATATCAGATGGCTTCACTATTAGGAGGATATGAAAGAGCAACAACAACAACAAAAAAGAAGCAGCTCAAGGAAATGGGCAATTATAACCAAAAGCAAACAAAAAACTCAACAAAACCAAAAAGTCAAAGATAAACCAAAGGGACGGGGGAGGGGGGTGTATAAGGGAGGATAAGGGGGGTGTATAAGGGGGGTGTATAAGGGTGTATAAGGGAGGTGTATGCGGGTAGGGCAAAGACAGGGATGAGGGCAGAAAGAGCACAAGGGACTAAGGTGATGGTGCATGGGTGCAATGGTGGTGGGTACTTCCTGAATACAAATGATGTCAAATATAATTAAATAAATTTTTAAAAAAGATATGTTTCTTCACACAAGTCTTTTTATTTTGGCAGTCTTTTTAGTCTTGAGACCTAGTGATTGCTCATGAATTCTCTTAGCTCTTCAGGATACACATAACCACATACCAATGTTCCAGCCACTTTGGGAGACACAAAAGCATAGGATTTATTCTTATAAAAAGTCTATGATCGATAAACTCGTATTATAAGGAGAGACTAAAACAGGTAAAATATTAGGAAGATAATTAGAGATCACCAAAGGTTAGGTGAGATGGGAAGACATAATGTCCTTACAACCCACAGATTTGTAAACGTAAACTCTTTGTAAATTTGAAAACCATCTCCCTGTCCCATGAAAATGCGATATACTACAAAGTAAAAATTACATTCTCAAAAGCACGTGTACATATATTTGCATATATAGACATAAGTGTGTCTATATATGCATATATGTGAAATGAAAGGGCTCACAGTAAAAGCAAAAGTTACTCTAAAATTATATGTACATATATATATATATATCCTGCACAGTAATACTTCTTTTAGAGAGCAGTTAGATTTCAGCAGAACAAGAACACGGTATTTCAGGAAGCAATTTAGAGAAAGAGAGAATAAAAGAGGGATAAGATTTCTGTTCACCCAAAATTTACACAAGAATGCATAAAGATGGCCTTCAGATGGGCTAAAATATGCAAAAGCACTAGGTTTTACAACAGTACTATGAATTTATACATTTGCTTCTCAAAGTTGATGTACTCAACCAAACATAAAAGACATTTAATTTTCGTAAGATATGCAGCACATCTTCAAAAAGATTTCATTAAATCTGGCTTATATAGATATGCTATTTAAGGTCGCTTATCTATTGCACCCTTAATACTTTATCCAACAAATCAAACAATATTCTTTCAGCACTTATTATTGACACACATTGCTCTGATAGTTGGGAAAATATCATGCGCACAACAGTAAAAAAAGAAAGAAAAAAAAAACACCTGCCCATGATAAGGTGGTCAAGGCAGTACTCACTGGGATGACATTTAAGCCACTACTTGAAAATGAAAAAAGTGTGTCAGTACTACAGATATATAGAGGGGAAACATTCCAGATAAAAGGAACTGAAAATTTAAAAGTCCTACAATACAAGTATATGTGGCATTTTCTAAAAAAAGCAAAGAGGCCAGTGTAGCTGAGGCCAAGTGAACCTAGCTGGTCAAAGGGTGAAGGTGGGGAAAATACAAGCTGTGATGGGCTCAATACCACTGAGTGAAGACTTTGACTTTCACACTGAGAAATGGGGAGTCACTGGAGGATTCAGAGCAGGAAAATGTGATGTTACTATAATTTTGAAATAATGATCTGACTATATGCACATTTCTACAGTAGTCCAGGCATGAAGCAATGGGAGAATAAGATCAGTGTGCCAGCTGTGGCAGATGCTGCACTAATACAAAAAGAAAGGCATATTTTGAGCTAAAATGAGGAAGGGCGCTGATGCAATAGGTTTGTGAATCAAGAAGTAAGCATTTATTGACTGCAAAATAATTTACTGGGCCTACAGATGTCAAGATGGACTCTGAGAGGTAACATTTGTACAGATGTTAAAAGATGAGGGTGAAAGAAGGACAGGGAAAATTCTAAACAGTGGAGGATGTTTAAGAGCACTGAAGCAAAAACAAAAACACTTCTGTCTATATCCCTCTAGCTCCTCCAAAGGAGTCATACCCTGGAGCGTCTGTTAACAGCATATATCCCTGGGACTTAATCCCAATCTACTGAATCAGTTTCAATGGAAGAGGTGTCCTGACCTGAATGTTTACAAGTGTGCCTAACCTGCTCCACATGAACATTTATAAGAAAGTTCTGGAAACACTATGTTATACATAGGACTGACAGGACAGTGGGTAATCAGGGCAGGGAGCAGATGAATGACACTGGGTACACTGACTTGATGAGCTCTACATGGTTGAAAAAATAACTTTATGAGTAATAAAGAAGATAGAGAATAAAGAGAGAACAGATACTGATACATCAGTTAGGAGTTCATTGCACTAACCAAAAATAAAGTAAAGGTTAAAGTGGGCCTCCCTGGTGGTACAGGGGTTAAAGTCTCAGTGCTATCAAACTATCGCCAGCCACTGTGGTATGAGTTCGATTCCCAGCCAAGGAGCTGACCCACATGGCTCAATACACTGCTCCTGTCTCGGCTGCTACTCGCCTTAACAGTATATTTCAGTAGATTCCCCTGTTCTGCTCCCGGCTCTGTCTCCAGTGAATCCTCTCAACCCCTGCATCTCTGGCCTACACCCCAGTTTTTGTATGCATAAATAAATCTTTAAAGTAAATAAAAACAAAGTTTAAACTTCCATATTATCCCAGGATAGGATGATCTCCAATTCCTTCAAAAAGATAATCCAAGATAAAAGTTAATTTTTTTGCCAACTAGTATACACAAAATTGTAGGGGAGTAAAGAGTGGGAAAGTGACAAAAATATGATAGGTACTGAAAGACATCACAAAAGTGTACGCAAATAGTCATCAGGGAAATCAAAATTACAATGTAAGACCACTATTCTCCCATCAAAATAACAGACAGAAAATATCAAGAGTTGGCATTCATGTGAAAGAAAGAACCTCATACTTTGTTGATGGATGTGTAAATTGGTACAATCATTTTAGAAAACCATTCACCATACTTTGTGGCCAATAAGTCACACTCCTAGGAATATACCCAACCAAATACTGGATATTTATTCACCAAAAGTCACACAGGAGAGTTCTAAGAGTAGCACTATTCACAATAGTCCCCAACTAGAAACTATGCCAGCATCTATCATAGTAGAAAATATGTGGTTATTCAAATCATAAAATGACATTCAATGATGTGAACAAGCTAAATGTGATGACATCAATGTCTTTCACCTATCTACTAGGAGCCAGGCAGCAAAGAAGTACTTACTGAATGACTCTATTTATAAAAAGTTCAAAACCAGGCAAAATCAATATAAGTAGGATACTACTTACACTGTACATGTGGCTGTGGGAGGCAGCAATGACTGGAAGAGAGCAAGAGGGAGCATTTTAGGATGCTGGTAGTATTCTAATTCTTGATCTGAGAGCTGTACTGACTGCCTGCTTTGTGAAAACTCATCCATTTATAAACTTATGATTCATGTACTTTTCTAAATGCATAACTGTTTATATAAGATATAAGATCATATTTCCAGTTACATAAATGAAATGGTGAAATATAAAATAGATTGAGATATGTCATTTCATTTAGCATCTACCTCTCCAAGCAATTTAATTTCATTAAACTCTTTATATGCATATCTGAGATCTGTGTCTGCATCATCTCAGGTCAGTTTTTAGTTCTCTGACAGTTTTCTAAGGTACCCCACTGTCAGAGCACTTGAGAACCTGTCTGATGACATCACTGGCAAAATCCTAAACCATAGATACTTTGTAAAAAGTAGGGCAAATGATGGTTTCATTTGCCCTGTAGGTGCATATTCATGCTTTTTTATATCCCAATTCCTAAATATATTGGGTAGTATGTTTTGTTTTTATTATTGTTTTCGTTGGGGTGGGCAGTTTGGTGAAAAGGCTGTTGATAAAGACACTTTGCATTTGCAACAGTGAGGATACATTATTGAATAAATAGCTGCTACCTTAAATGCTACTGTATCTTTTCAAAAAACTTTGTGTCAGGTACCTTCCCTAAATGTCTGCATTAAACAAGGTTATTTAAGGTTAATGTGTCTTCCTCATACAGTGCTCTCTACTGTTACAATAAAGCAGTCAGAAAAGCACCCAGTAATAGTAGAGCTTTGTTCCAGTACAATCAGCCCTCCTCTTCTCTGAGGGGCAATTTTGCAAGACGAAGGCAATCTTACCTTATAATAGATCCAAGTATGTGCAGCAATTATTGACAGGAGGAAATACATAGAAATGCAATATATTTAGGAAATAAAATAAAACTACTTCAAATTGTACAGTGACCATGAGTACAAGGATAGTACAAGTATTTTAAATACCAAGTTACTGGTAGTTGGTAATTCACTGCTGGGTAGGTCTAAGACTTAACACAAGGACCCTTCTGAGATAGATTACACAGCCTACTCTCCATAGTCACGTCTTACTCTTGGTATTTCTGTCCCATCACCACTAAACTGCTTAACCACTTCTAGTTACTACTGTGTGAACATAAAAAGATAGGCTACTGTGGGTACAAAGTCCCCAAGATGTCAAATACCTAATGCATAAATATAATTGGAATTCATAGTGATATTTTAACAGGGGCTAAAGCCAAAGACTGTTACAGGTGGTGCCCCCTGGAGGGGTGTGCTGGTGAGGATAGAAACCCGCAGGGGAAATGCAAACAAGGTGATCAGTGGAGTGTGGAGGCTGATGAGAAATATAAGGGACTGCAGAAGCAGCCCACAGATTTCAGTGCTCAGAATTCAGCATTAGGGATTTCAGGCTTTTTGGATCTTCAGCAATTCCACGGTAAACCATTTCTGTCCCCACCATGCAGATCTTCCAGAAAGCTGCTGCAGGACTCAAAAGGACTTGGAGAGGCTTCCAGCAGCCAACCTCAGAAAAGAAAAGTTTGAAGGCTTTGCAGGTCGCCAAAGAACTGAATCTGTTTTGCTGCATGGTGCTGTGCTGGGGCATCACAGCTGCTCTAGTGAGCATCTCTTGATGTGTCTTCTGCTACCTTAGTGAGCTGGATCCTGGCCTATAGTCCACCTCCTACGTGCTCTATGTCTTCAGTGGCAGGAAGATGCCATCGTGGGAGCCTAGGATTTTAACACACTGGACACTGCTTTGGGTGAGGTAGATGACCACTTTTGGACTCGGTAACTGCTTGTTTTTCCCTGGTTAAATAAACCTCATTATTGTTGTTCTCTGAATTGTGCACAGGTGAAGGACTCATATAGTGACTGATAAACTATTCAGACACTGTCCTTTGGCCACTTTTAGTGCCCCTTTTTTGACCTGCATCAATATCTTGTACTTTATTTTTATTTTTCAAACATTTTAATCTCTCTCTTTTGGGATAAAATTATAATTAGGTTCTTTTCCTTCCTCATACTTCCTGTAGAAAATGGAGCTGAATTGAAAAGGTAACCAGCATGCCTGTGTTAAGTAGGGGAGGGGCAGAGAAAGAGTTCAAAATAGGGAAGGGAAGAGCACAAGAGACTATGGGGACAGTTCATGAATGTTTGATGGTGGGAATTTTACAGGAATTACACCTGAAGGGAGAAATCAAACATACAAAAATGAACAATGACATAAATATAAATAAATAAAACCTCTAGACAAATGACAATGAGGATACAACTTTCTAGGACTTATAGAACACAGGGAAAGCAGTACTATGAGGAAAGTATATATTAGCAATAAAGCCCATCTCAAGAAATAAGGAGCCCAGATGAACATCCTTGTTTCTCATCTGAAAGACTAGAAAAAGAAAACAAACAAAAAAATGTCTAAAGCTGGAAGGAGGAAATAATAGTAATAAAAAAAGAGAACAGATAAATGAAATAAAAATCAAAAAGACATTCCAAAGATCAATTAAATCAAAAACTGGTTCTATTAAAAAAATAATAACAAAATAGACAACCTCTAGCTAGCTTCACTAAGAAACCAGGGAGAAAACTCAAATAAGTCTAAAAATGAAAGAGGACAAGTTACAACATGGCAAATTCGGAGAATATTGAGAAATTACTATAACTATTTATATTCAAACAAGTTTAACAAGCTAGATGAGAGGGATAGATTCTTAGAATTATACATTTATCTAAGAGTGAATAGGGAAGAAATAGAAAACTGTTAACAAACCAATCACAAGCAAGGAAATTGAAACATTAATCAAAATTCTTCCTAAAAACAAAGCCTAGGACCAGATGGCTTCACAAACAAGTTCTACCAAACCTTCAAAGATTTGCTAAATCCTATCATGCTCAGACTCCTTCAAAAAATTCAAACAGAAGAAATACTTCCAAATATATTTTCTGGGGCCTCCCTGGTGGTGCAGTGGGTTAAGCAACGCACTATGAAGCAAACCACAGCCACTGCAGCACGAGTTCGATCCCTGCCACCAGCCAGGGAGGGAACCCACATGGCATAGCAGACCTCTCCTGCTGTGCCTGCTGTTCCCCTCAGCAGTGTTTCAGTCAGTCTGCCTGTTCTGTTCCCGGCTCTTTCTCTGATGAATCCTCTCACTGCCCTGGATTCTAGCCTGTACCCCAGCTCTTGTATGCATAAATAAAATCTTTAAAAATATATATATTTTCTGAATCCAATATGTAACTGCAAAACTAAGGAAAGACAACACAAAGAAAGAAAACTATAGACAAATCTCCCCAATGAACTCAGATGCAAAAATCCTCAATAAAACCTCAGCAAACCAAATTCAACAACACTTAAAATAGATTATACGTCATGACCAAGTGGGATTTATACCAGGAATACAAGTACGTTTCAACATCCAGAAATCAAGAAATGTAATTCACAACATGAACTAAAAGGAAAAACTACATGATCATATCAATACATTCTTAACATTTGATAAGATTCAACATTTCATTTATGATGAAAACCCTTGAAATACTGAGTATAAATAGAACATACATTGATATAATAAAAGTCATATGTAATAATTCCACAACTAGTATCATCCTCAATGTTCAAAAACTGAAAGCCATTCCACTAAGATCTGGTATAAGGCATGGATGTCCATTCTCATCACTGCTATTCAACATAGTTTTAGAAGTCCTCACTAGAACAATTAGGCAAGAGAAAGCTATAAAAATGAATCCAAATTGGGAAAGAGGTAAAGTTATTATTTGCAAATGATATAATAATAGAAAACCCTAGAAATGTCATGGAAAAACCAAGTAAAACAACAAACCACTAAAGAAAACTGGCAGTATATAAAACACACAAAAATTAGTTGCCATCTTATGCAAATAATGACCTAGGAGAAATTAAGAAAAGCATCCAATTATAATCTCACCAAAAAAGAAAAAAAAAGTAAATACTTAGGAATAAATCTAACAAAGTAGATGAAAGACCTATATAAAGAAAACAAAAAAATCTGAAAAGAAATAGAAGACTCAAAGAAATGCAAAGATAACTCCCTCCTCTTGCAGGCTTGGAATAATTAACATTTTCAAAATGGCCACCTACCTAAAGCAAATTTACATACACACACACACACACATATTTTTTAACATCATTGTTCACTTTTGTGCAATGCTTGCTATCTCCTCTCAGGTGTAGTAGTCCCCAAAGAATTCCCACCACCAACTCACCCATGAACCATAACCATAATCTTTATGCTCTTCCCTCCCATTTTGATCCCTCTCCCTTCTTCTCTCCTGTAAAATGTCTCTGCTGTAAAATGCCTGTTAATTTTTTTTATTTCTTGTTTTTATCTCCCTGATCCTTTATTTGGTTCCCTTATACTCCTCCTATAAGTTAAACCATCCATTATTTATTTTTCCTTCTGACTTACTTCACTGAGCATAATCCTTCTATCTCCATCCATGTTCTGTAAAAGGCATGAGTTTATCTTTTTTGATTGCTGAATAGTATTCCACTGTGTATATATACCAAATCTTTTTGATCCAGGCACCTAGGTTTGGCATTTGGGTTGTTTCCATATCTTAACCTATTATAAATAGTGCTGCATTAAACATAGGGGTACAGGTATCTTTTTGAATTAATGTTTTTGTGTCCTTTGGGAGATTCTGAGGAGTGGAATTGCTGGGCCATATGGATGATCTACTTTTATTAATTTGAGAAAACTGCACATACTTTCCCTAGTGGTTGGACAAAGCTGTATTCTCATCAGCAGAGTAGCAAAGTTCCTTTTTCTCCATATCCTCACCAACAGTTGTTGTTTCCTGGTTTTTTAATATGTGCCATTTTCACTGGTGTAAGGTAGTATCTCATTGCAGTTTTAATTTGCATTTCCCTGATTATAAGGGATGTTGAATATTTTTTCATATGCCTGTTGGTCATTTGCATTTCCTCTTTGGAGAAGTGTCTTCTTAGCTCTTCTGTCCATTTTTTGACTAGATTGTTTACTTTGTTTTTGTTGAATACTACACACTAAATCTATTAAAGTTTGTTTGTTTTTTACTGAAGGTCTTATGCATTAAGAGTATGTTTTGTATGTTTGCTATGGATGGCAGAGCCTATTTAAGAGCATAGAAAGTTTGGGTCCAAAGGTGTCCCTGAGTCTGTCTGCTAATAGTTAACAGCATGGTACTGGGACAAAACAGACAAAAAGACCAATGACATAGAACTGAAAACCTGGAAACACAGTCATACATATATAGACAACCAATATACCAAAAAAAAAAAAAAAACAAGGACTATAATACTGGAAAAAGAAAGCCTCTTCAACAAATGATACTGGAAAAACTGGATTGCCACATGAAAAGGAATTAATTTAGACTACTACTTCACACCATATATGAAAATCAATTCAAAAAGGATAAAAATACTTCGAAATTAGCTATCAAAACAACAAAAAAATCATAGAACATAGGCAAAACACACTATGACATAAACTTTAGAAATACCTTTGTGGATTCATCCCCAGTTTCAAGGAAAACTAAGGAGAAAATAAAAAACTGGAACCACATCAAGCTAAAATGTTTTTGTAAAGTGACAGAGAAAATATCCAAAATGAAGGGATACAAGAAAATATGTGCATATCTGACAAGGGACTGATATTGAAGATCTAAAAAGGATTCATACAACTCAACAAAAAGATAATAACCCAATCAAAAAATAGGCAAATGAGATAATCAGGCAGAAAAAGGTACCCACTTACACTTTTGGTGGAAATGTAGAATGGTCTGGTCAGTCCTATGGAAAGCAGTGTCGAAGGTCTCTAAGACACTGAAAATGGATCTGCTATTACGGGAATCTGCCAGCAATTCCATTCCTAGGTATCCACCCAAAGAAAACTTGCACCCCTATTTTACTGCAGCAATATTCTTAATAGCCAACATATGGAAATGATGTAAATGTTCCAAAACAGATGAGCAGACAAAGACAATGTGATATATTTCACAATGCAATATTACTCAGCAATCAGAAAGGATAAACTCATGCCACCTGCAGCATCATGGCTGGAACTGGAAGGGATCATGCAAAGTTTAATAAGCTAGAGGGAGAAAGACAAATACAGGATGATTTCACTTATATATAAAATATAGAGAAACCAAATAAACAAGTATCAAAGACATTAATACCAACCACTGAAAACTGATCATAGATCTGAGGCATCTAGGAGGAGAGGTGTGAAGAGGGGTGATAATGGAGGGTAGAAGGAGAACACAATGATTATGGTGGAGGACTAATGGTGCTCTGGTTGTGGGAGAGCATTGGTGACCCTACATGTGTGGGGAAATTCTATACTGTCAAGAAATTAACAAGATGTCAACTGTGGCACTTCATTTAAAAAAGTCAATTATTTCATAAAACTTACACAGGAAAAATTTAAATGGTCAAGATAAATTCCTAAGAGTCCGATTTTAACTTTAATGACCTAAACCAATACAAACAAGAATTCAATAGCAACATCTACATTTTCTCTATAAATGGTAGAGAGAATGTATTCATAATGTTTAAATTAACAAAGTATATGAGAAATTTTGAAAGCACAATGAAATCAATAAACATTCCAGGTCTGTAGAACAGTGTGTACCTAGATGCTAAAAAAATAAATAATCTTTGATGATATCTGAATTCTAATAGAGTTTGACTACCAACTTTTCAGCACATTTCATAGTTAGAATCCATTGAAAAAAACTTAAAGAGGACTGAGATGGATTATCATGTAAGAAAAAGAGATAGAAAAAAGTGACAGACTGCAGAATAACAGGCAGAAACATATGGGGCCAAAAGATAATTTAATGAGGATTTCTCAAGTAATTTGGGGAAAATAACAATGGTCTGAGCCAAGATTCCTGAGCTCCACATTGCCTGATCTGTGCTCCCAATTAAGAAATTTCACCTTTCTGTTTCTTCAGGACTAAAGTGAAATAGTTGAGTCACCATGATCCTTCCAATGCTAAACTATTAAACGTGTATTGTCTACAGTAAAGAAAAGTGATAATAGCAGTTTACCAGTCATTTCAAATTGGTTTTGAATATTCTCATTATCTTACTTTGAGTAAGATATGACATTCCCAGCTTTTGACAAAAGAATGCCATTTTGGGTTTATTCATCACCTATGATTTTCAGTGATTCCAAAACTTATTATATGTAAACTAAGACCATATGTCACACTTTAGGTGTCCTATAGTGGTGCTCTCCCTTTCTATAGTTATAACTGTGAATATATATATATATATATATATATATATATTATGGTTTTGCAGCCAGGAAGGCAGCACAGAGCAAGTTCTGGATGGTTCTAGCAGATGGGAGTCAAAGGAAGGAGTCTTGGAGCTCTCAGTGGCTTTTATGCTTTTATTACAAAGGTGGCATCAGGTACATGGCAGGCAAGGGTGGAGGGTGGCGGGAGGCAGGAGGCTGGCAGGCCTCCCAGCCCACAGCGCATCTCACCCTCTCAGCTGCTTTGCCACTTTTGCTGCTGCTGGCGTTCTCATGACGCCGCCTCTACATGCCCATGTCCAAATCCAGGAGCGCCCACTTGCGCATGCCCACGTAGGCATGCACACAGCACCGCAGGTGTCCATCATTATACCAGTGGCGGGAGGGCATAAAGACCTGATTTCTCTGACCCTAAATAATGGTTATTTATGACACTGAACCAATAACAAAAGCAGGGAAGTACACACAAATACAACTGCAATTCTAATCACACATGGGTCTAACGAGTATGTTTGCTTGTATTTTCCCCACGGTCTAAATCTGTTTCAATTTCTCTCCTAATAACTCTCCTACAAGAGTATTTGGTAAACAGTTTGGACACAGAGGTCAAAAATGCAAGTATTGGGTGTTCCCTGGGAGTACTTTCTGGATATGTCTGCTTATACTTATCTGCAGGCAACATGTTAAGGTGGAAAGGATCAAAGGCTAGATGTCCAGATATTTAATTTTAATATACAACCTGAAAACTGTTTACATGATTTCATATGCTCATCACTGGCAAAATATGAAGGTTTACCTGACTTCTAAGACCCCTTCCAACTCTGAAATTCTGATTCTTTAATGTGGCTCAGCAGAATCATAATTGTGGAAGACCTGAGAAAAGGTTTATGATTTTAAAGTGTATTAGTGATGCTTACTAGTGAAAGTCACAAAGAATGCTGGTCTGATTAGAATACAGGGATCAAACAGGGTTATAAAGGAAGAAAAGAGGGGCCTCCCTGGTGGCTCAGTGGGTTAGGCAACGTACTATGAAGCAAAATTCAGCCACTGCAGCATGAGTTTGATGCCTGCCACCGGCCGGTGAGGGGACCCACATGGCGTAGCAGACCTCTCCTGCCTCGCCTGCTGCTGCCCGCGGCAGTGTATTTCAATCTACCTGTTCTGCTTCCCACTCTTTCTGGTGAATCCTCTCACCTCCCGAGGCTCTGGCCTGTACCCCAGCTCTTGTGTGCATAAATAAATAAATCTTTAAAAAAAAAAGAAGAAGAAGAAAAGAGGAGGAGAGACAACATCTTTTTAGTGGAAGAGTATAAAGTCTTTTCTTCCACAAAGCATCTGAAAATAAGTGAAATTATTTTGACAGCTGCAAGTAATTGGGAGGTAAGTGAAAACAGGAAGTTCAGGCACACATAAGCTCACTGGTTCCAGATTAAACCAACTCATTATTTATAGTAATTTGGACATAGATAACTGACATTTTTATACCACAGATTGATTTTTAAGCAATAGATAAAAACCTAATTATAGCTATTGCTCTCATAAAAGATTCATTAGCATACTAAACATGGCACCTCTGATATCTGTTATTTCCCCATTGACAAAGTGAAAATCAGAATTGTTCAGGAAGAACAGCTGTTTCACTAAAGAGCTCAGTTCTAATCTTTATCACCTCACATATAAATCTGTCATTAAGAGGTTAAATTTGGAGACAAGTGTTCACATATCCTGGGGGATGAGTGGGGAAGGAGTCCTTTAAAATCTACTTTGGTAGCAATTATAATAAACAATCTTTTATTTTTTTACACTTTTATATAGAGTTTTTACATTCAATTCATATGTAATTTGTGGTAAACCAAGCAATAATTAGAAAATTACTCCCATCTATTTGTTAGCTGCTTAGAGACCTCTCTTTAGCCATTAGCTTGTCCTATATGTTCTGTATTTTAAAATGCATTACTTAAGAAGCTTCAAACTTTTTGGAGATGTACTAGTCTTGTTCCTTCTGAATTTTTAAAGAGTTTCTTCACAAGAAAAGGAATCTACATATCATGGTAATTTTAGGCCATTCAAGTGATTGCAAGAAAGATTAGTATTTTTAAATTTAACTTAATTTTTTTATATAACACAGTCCCCTATAAAGCTGTAGTAACATAAGCATACAAAGTTTTCTGTAATTACTGATGAGAATGAATTATCACAGAATTAAGAATATTTTAGTCATATTCATATGAATATATGAACTAATATCCATACTTAGTTCTTTCATCTGTGCTTTAGAATCTTGAGACACACAGGTAATTTTTTTTAACATTTTAAAGAATCCACTTGAGTGTTATTTACAATGAAGATAATTTTGTGGTTACTTATCACTTATTCAATGAATGAATAAAAACCTTTGTGTAGTTACATGAAATCTATCCCTTCAACAGTATAAATTTATGAATTTCTCAAATAGTAGTGTTGTTTTCTGATCCATTTAGTATAGAGATGTAGTCTGCATAATCAATATGTAAAATAAACACATTATTTAAATGAGGTGCAAGTGTTTCTATCATCTGGTTTTTCAGAGTTTGATGAATCTGAAAAGAATTAAAGATGAAATAAACAAGAGCATATTAATATTTTCTGGCCTGATGTTTCAAGAGGAATATATAAAAGTAATTTTATAGTTCCTTAACATCTGAACTAAGAAATAAAGGATGGTATGAGCTTAATTTCTGACTCTGACTTTAAATAAGTTTAAAAAGTATCAATAGGTAGATGTTACATAGCTTGTGAAAACCATATACCAGATATTGCATTACAGAATTAAAACAGCTTTCACAAAATTTTCTATTGCAGTCAAGGGTCAGGTGTTAGTGTATGTAAAAGAGAGCAAATATTAGTAACTAAAGGATGCATTCTGTTAGGCTTGCATTTCTTATTCTAACAAAAAAGAAAAGAAAATCTCTTAAAATTTCTTCCGGTTTTTAGTTTTCAGAGAAAATTTTCTTCAGAATTCTGAAAACATGTATAACTATTTAAATATCAATTTTTCTTGGGAATAAGAAATTTTAAAAAATAATCTGTGGGCCTCCCTGGTAGTGCAAGAGGTTAAGTCGTAGCACTATAAAGCTATCCACAGACTCTGCAGCACGAGTTTGATCCCCTGCGAGAGAGCTGACTCACGTGGCGCAGCAGACCTCTCCTGTCTCACCTGTAGCACCCCTCAGTAGTGTATTTCAGTAGATCTGCCCGTTCTGTCTCTGGTGAACCCTCTCACACACACCCCACCCCCCACCCTGGCACCTCTGGCCTACCCCTGTTCTTGTATGCAAAATAAATAAATATTTTTTAAAAATAAATAAAACTAATCATTTTTTTTCTGTGTATTCAACACATATGCTAATTAAGCAAAAGACAGGTCTGTTTTTTAAAACTGAAAAGAATCATATCCATTCCTCTCATCCATTTTTCCCCTTATTTAAAACTTAAAATGGCAGTAAGAATACAAAAATCAAATCACTAACTTTAATAGGTTTAAGAAAATGTAAATAGGTTAAAAATAAAAAAGTATTACACTTCAATTTGTCTTTGAGTCTGTAAATAAAAATTAGCTTCAACACTAAAATTTTAGAAACCGATTGTTGAGATTGCAAATGACATTTTTTTCATTCGCCTCAACACTTTTCTGTACTTTTAAATTCCTGCACAGGGCTTCCCTGGTGATGCAAGGGGTTAAGTCTGCATTATGAAGCTATCCACAGCCACTGCAGGAGTTCGATCCCTGGCCAGGGAGCTGACCCACAGGGCACAGCAGACCTCTCCCGTCTCACCCACTGCTTCCCTTAGTGGTGTATTTCAGTAGATCTGCCTGTTCTGCTCCCCACTTGGTCTCTGGTGAATCCTCTCACCACCTCCCTGCACTCTGACCTACACCCCAGCTCATTTATGCATAAGTAAATATTTAAAAAATAAAATAAAATTCCTACACAAACATAAGCTACTCTTTTTAAGTTTATACTAAATCAGTTAATTATGCTGCTGTTCATTTCACCGTAACTGTTTTGTTATTTTCTTCTAACATGAGTTCCAGAAGATAGGGAAAGATCAAAATCAATTGATAAAGCCAGTTTATTGCTATAAGCAAGAGACAATATACATTTGGTTGAATTTTCTTGCTATCTGACCTAAGCTCAGTGTTAAAAGAGAAGTGATATTTCCAATGATGACTGTCCTTCCTATGAAGTAATGCAACTAAATTCAGTTTTAAATGTTCTTCAGCAATAGAACTTCAAACAAAAAAGATTATCTTTGATTTCCCTTCCTTCTTTTAGAAAAAGAACTAACATGGAGCTTCCAATACAAACTCAAATTCAATCAAATAATTTAAAACCGAGTCCAGAAATCATACAGGTAGAAAAGGTAATAAATTTTCTATGTAACAATGACATTGAAATTCATCAAAATATCCCATTTCCTGACTATTTCACTTCAGTTTTACTGCTTTAATGTTCATAGCCTCTGAGTAAAATGAATTAATGATTTAAACAACACCTTTTCAAAGGTTATTCAAATATACCTTGTGAGAGATAAAAATGCCTGTTTAAAAGATGTTCTATTATAGCGAAACTTATTTTTCTTAATACAACTCTTGGAAAAGGTGTCATTAGAGCATTCTGTCATCTATTTCCTTAGTATGACACAAAATCGATGTAATACAGCTGGTTTTCAACTGCAAAACCTTTGTGTAGAAAGATGAAGTTACTAGCTTACCATTAATAATAATTTGTTTTTCTTAAAGTTATAATTTATCAACTAATTAAAATGGTGGGTAAACTAACTTTTTGTAAGATGTCTGCCATCTACTTGGCACAGTATAAAAGCATTCACTAGACTCACAACTCCTAAAAGCACATCCAATCCTATCTGAATAGGCCATGAAACAGATTTAGTGGCTCAGTAACTTGCCAAAGGTTTTGTAAGAATTTAATTACTGAGTCCAAATTTGAACCCCAGTGTATACTCCTTCCAGATTTGGGGAAAGTCCACAGTTTCCTCATTGTCCTGAGTCAGGAGTTCAAACTGTTGCTTCACTCAAGTGTCTGAAATAATTTTATACTTCATCAGATATAGATTCATTGGTAAACTCAAAAAACATTTTACAAAATCAACCTCATTCTTAATACTCTCTTCCAAAAATAAAATCAATAATGTTGCTTTATTCAAGTCTCTGAATTTTCTACTTCATCAGATATAGATTCATTGGTAAACTCGAAAAACATTTTATAAAACCAACCTTATTTTTAATATTCTTTTCTAAAAATGTAATCAATAATTGCCAGTTTTTCAGCTTAATAGAAAGCACCTTCACTGTATTTGTTATTAGTTTTTTAATAATATAAAGAAAAAACATATGTGACCTTTTTAGACAGTCATATTGCTTTATATGATTTGAAAGGGGAAGCTTATTCACTGTCTGAAACTTCTTTACATTCTAGAGAGTTGAGGTTTTCCATCCTAAATTGCTAGGGTAGTTAGGAAACTATCCTAAATTACTAAGGACAGTTCTGTTTTTATGAAATTTGTAAATTAACAGTGAAGATGATAGCACTCTTTCCATCCTACATGCCAGGGGCTGGCGTTACAGAATAAAAGCAGACCTAGAAAACGGTAGGTACCTGGAGCACATCTGCCACTCACTGCTTATTGCAGTCACCTGAGCTAGAGGAGGGATAATGTCCAGGGGCACAGACTCAAGCATGACCTACATAGCCTTTTAGCTCATATCATCAGTGTTTCTCAACATCTGAACACACCTGAAAGAAAGTGGAGTTTTGCTGAAGTAGAAAGAAAACTGAACTCAAAATCAGCAATTTGCACTTAAAATCCTTCTATCATGTTTCCTTTGTCATTCTGGACACAAAGTCTTTGTGAGCCTCATTCTTCTAATCCATAATGTGTATCAGAGCCTAATTGTGTGGCACATAACATATACTGAATGAATTTAAGCTTAAATTGAAACAAGAAGAATGTCAAATTTTAGCAGCTTTCTCAAGGTATGGGTGTAGACTGAATACAAGAAACACAACATACAGAAGGGAGTAACTTAAGATAAAAGAACTGACCATGGGAAGAAGTTCTTGGCGAGTAAAAATGTGCTCAAGGTGAAAATAAAGAAATGTAACAGCAGAAGATAACCACACTAAGATGAGACTCTCTGGGACATATCACATAATCCAGTAGACAGTTGGATAACTGTTTTTGCTTAATAAGTAGAAAAAAATGCTGATTTCACTGACTTTCTATTGAATGAGTAAAGAGAAATGGGAAGTTGGAAAAATATGTGAGGGAGCTGGAATGTAAATAATTACATGGATACTGTAGCATTTACTTTAATTAAAAAATTCCTTATCCTGAATGTTTCATTAACTTTGAGTATCTACAGGGACTGATACATTCCCCTACAAAACCCCTATGACCTTATTCTTCCTGAAGTTTAAGTGCATCAGATTTGAGTTTCACTATTGAAAACCCCAGGCAAGGAATGAAATACCCATATAGCAGTTAAAGCTCCTATGAATATCATCTCTGAAAGCTTCATAGAGTACAAGTTTAGTATCACAGCCAGTCTTGGTCTCTGGATTTTCCACAGGCCAAATTACTGGTACCTGTCTGCCATGAAACTCAGCTTGGGGAGGCTGTGATGATCAACTTAGGAAAGAATGGTGGCTATAGGAATGTCAACCTGTCAAGGCTGCTGCTTAAAAAAAAAAAATTCTTTTTCTCTAGGTACCAGGTGACAGACCATTCAACCTGGTGAGAAATGACTGGGAAGAAGTAGGTAATATGGTAGTTTATGATTAGGGTACTAGTTGGAAGCATGGGGTAAAAGAATTCACCAGAGACAGAAGTAGGGAAATAAAAGGCAAATTTATTAAATACCCTGTAAGAGGGCAGGGGGTGAGATGGGAGAGGCCGTCTGCCTCACCTAGTCCTCGAAGAGAAGCCCTTCTTTGAGGCTCTCATCTGTAATTGTCTTACTTTCTTCATCATTTCAGGAGTCAGTCTCTGCTGTTTGTAATCTGCTGGTATATCAGTATTTTTGGCCAGACTTCTGCATTTAGCCTTCGTCGGCATAGAAGGTATCCTGCCTGATTTTATTTGCCCCTTTTATGCATTCCTCAGAATTCTCACAGTCCCTATTGGGCATGTGGCTGCATGCCTGGTTCCTATGGTGACTCAAAATGGTTTCCCTTAACTATTTTTTGGTCTGCCAGCATTGGTCAGCTGAACTAAGAGTAGAGATTAAGATTTAAGACTATTGGGCATCCCTGGTGGTGCAGTGGGTTAAGCAACACACTATGAAGCAAACCTGCTGCCGGCCAGGGAGGGGACCCACATGGCGCAGCAGACCTCAGTGCCTGCTGCTCCCCTCAGCAGTGTACTTTAATTGATCTGCCTGTTCTGCTCCCCGCTCTCTGTGGTGAATCCTCTCACTCCCCCACACCTCTGGCCTGTACCCCAGTGCTTGTATGTATAAATAAATAAATCTAAAAAAAAAAGATTTAAGACTATTAAATGATGCTGTTACAGGAACGAAGCCACCATAGAGGTGGGAGTCACAGCAGCAGTCATGGAGGTCTTAAAACCCTGAAGCTCTACCACAAGCCATTTGTGACTGTGGTTCATCAGAGCCCAGCAACTGCCCTTTATGCAGACTTCTGGAATCACGGAGTGGGCCAATCAGGTGCAAACTATGAGCTGATTGGTGCTAAATGATTCAACCAGCCACAGGACTGAAAAATGGACCACTCATACTTGTGGGTGTGGCACCCTGAAAGAGGCTATAAGCCTGGGTCCGAGGGAGCTGAAAAACAGGCAGTAACAGCCTCCAAGAAGGGGAAGATTCCATTCCTAGCTCCCAAAGAAAGAAGGACCAGAAGCTGAAAAAAGACAAGAAGCATCTGACAGCACACCTCTGAGGGAGGGAAAAAAAGCTGAAGACCTCTGTCAGAGACTGGGTCTCCAGTCCTGTCTCTGACATTGCCTGAAAGGAGCACCAAAGGCTCTGGGCCTGGTGTCTCAAAGAGCTGTTTGTTGTTGGTAAAGTCCAATAACTCACAAAGAGTTGTTAACAATTGGTGTCTCTGACACCATTTCTGGGGAACCAGTAATAACCATCACTACTAGCCAGTGCTGTCCAGCACTCCTGGTGACCAGTGGTGACCATCACTACTGGCCTGTGTTGTCTAGCTCTATTGCCAAGTGACTAGTACTCTGCTTGTGCTTCTAGTGGACACTATCCAGAGGAGATAGTCACTTGTGGCTACAGTAAGCTTTTGTTTCTTCTGTTTGTAAAATAAACCCCATGGTTGTTCCTGGAGCCTGAGGTCTCTTGCAATTGTGTGAGCAGGTGAGAAACCATAGACAGTGACCTGTCCTCTTATCAGACACTGTCCTTTGATTAGCTATGTCCCATAGGTCCTTATTACATGGGTATTATATTGCTGTAGTCCTTGGTTTTGGTTTTTGATTTTTGACCTTTTGGGGCATTTTTGAGTTTCTCTTAAGAGCCTGGACAGATGGGTGGTCATCATGGCCCTCCCATCCTGAATGCCCCTATTTCAATGCCACAAGAGAAAAGAAATAGACTGCCAAGGAACATTCTAGCATCCTCACATATTTATTCATTCACTCTTTATAGCAACACTATAAGGAAGATAGGCTTCTTTTTTTAATTAGGTTGACAAGGATTCAACAACTTATTTAAGGACATAAAATTAAAATTTGGCAGATGTATGAGTCAATCTAATTTCAAAACCCACTGATATATTGAACAGAGACATAATGTTCAACAGAAAAACTAAGTAAAATAATATCATATCAAAGTTGTTAAAACATTGATAAGTCTCTGAAAGATGTAAAAATAGACCACAAATAGTTTGACTAAAAATAACAAGCCCTTAGAACTTAACTTTAACTACTTAACTATTTGAAAGTAAACTTTTTTTCAGAGTCTTATTTTTACTCAATACAATTCTACAAAGTTTGTTTGCTGGGTTTTCAAAAGTAGATGGAGTGACTTAAAGGAGAGGGAGACAGAGTAAGTATAGGGAGAAGCTAACCACAGCAAAGTAACAAAAATAGTTACAAAAATAAATACCACTTAGAGAACTACCAAAAATATATAGATATAGGTAATTTAATGTATAAAATGCTCTATATATGAATATATATAATGAAATATAAACATTTTTTAATCACCACAGCAATATCATTTTTAAAAATATTTGTAACTAATTTGCCATTTCTACCTCGGTAGAACAATTTTTGTAATTTTGCTCAAAAGGCTTTCTTTCCTTCTTAGATTCTGGGGGTGATTTAGAGACACAATATTAGAACACAAAGTAACTGACTTTAAACCATGAAAGGCAATTCTAGATAGTGTTGCCTCCTCCAGCTCACATTTCCCCTGGCCCTACAATTCCCTCTTCATTATTTTACTTGTATTCACATTGCCTACACCACATTGCCCTTCCTTGCGTAAAGGACTGTGGGCAGGAACCATGCTTTGTGTTTGTAACTTCAGACTATATAATACAGTGTCTTCTATGTATGTAAAACTCAGCATATACTACTTAAACTAGTAAAAGTTAAACTTAGTATGCTCAAGTTTAGAATACAGCGATGCATACAGAAACATATATTAAATGGTTAAAATAAAATTTCTAGGTACACGTACTTACTCATTTGTCAAATAATTTTGACTATTCTATTTTAGGTATTGTTCTAAACTCAAGGATGAATGTAGTAAACAGGAAATACAAGTTTTCTGAATTCAAGGTTGTATGACAGACACAAAGATAGAAATAAACAAGGATCACAACATAAAATTTGAGTTAGTCATCAGTATAAATAAGAAAATAATGTAGAATGGGATAAAGAATGCTTGGATGGATTATTTTTCTGCTCCCGTATGGTCTGTTTTAACTAAGAAAAGATGTAATCATGACTTCTATAGATTGTGCAGAGGTAAAAATACAAAAGAACAATATGATTTCAATATGATTTGAAATAACAAATCAAAACCAAAAATATGAATAAGACAGGCTTCTTAAAGGTGCCAGTGAAATCCCCTTGGGAGGCAGGATTGCAGTAGTGGTCAGACTTTCAGATTGTTCCCTATGATCTCCACCTCCTGGTACTCACATCCTTGGTACTCACCTCCCACACTCTATAGGGGCTGATCTGTGTGAGCAGCATCACACAGCAAAAATGACATTATCTCAAGTCCAAGACGCCTGTGTGGAGTTCTTTCTTTGTCAGCTCCCTTACTCCATGGGGGGTCTGTTGGCAGGTCCTGAGGACACTCAGTCAATGTATGGAGCAGCATTCTGTAGTGAGAAACTGAGTTATCTGGCCAAAAGTGAGGAATTATTCCTGCCAACTACTTTGTGAATGAGTTCCAAAGTGGCTCCTCTCCCAGCTGAACAGCTTGGTCACAGCCTCAGCAAAAACCCTGAGCCACAAATACCCTGCTAAGTATCCACATCCCTCAGCAGTCTGTGCAATGGTTAATGTTTACATGTTTGTTGTCTGAAGGTGCTAAAGTGGAGGTAATTTGTAAGGTAGCAAAAAATAACAAACAAAGCTGCCTTTCTAAGAGTTGATGTCTGAATTGAGGTGTGCCTGAAGAGTAGCACATGATGAACTGTGTCAGGGACTAACGGGCCTGACAAGGGAAGAGCAGGTTTAAGAACTGACAAGGCTGTGTGCATGGTATGTCACTGAAATAGCTAAAAGTTCCACATGGCTAAGTGGTAAGAGAAATTTCCCCCAAAGATGTATGGGAAATAACATGACTTAATTTACATATTATAAAGAATAATCATTGTAAACTTTTGGGCTAAATATGTGAGAGTTAAGAGTAGAAGCAAGAAAACTAGGTGCAAGCTTACTGCGGTTAGTACAGTAAAGAGATGATAAATCACACTAGAAAGTTAAAAACAGAAATATTACAGATTAATGAGATTTAGGATATTTATTTTGAAAGTTAGTGAATACACTATATGAAAATCTTCTCCACAGTGTATACCATATCAGTAAAGTTTCTGGTTTTTTTTTTTTTTTTTTTTCAAGAGAGCTGATTACCATCAGAATAGACCTAGAAAAGAGAGGAAATTACATAAAATCTACTGAAATGTAACTCAAAATTCAAGAAATAATTTTAGGTGTGGTAGTTAAACATGTAACCTCTTATAATTAAATAAAACACGTGTATAAGAAAAGATATGAGAAATACTGAAAATAAAGCCAGGTTTTCTTTTCATATGAACATATATAAAAGAAACAAAGTTAATGACAAGAAGTATTTCTTTAAGTTGGAGAACAAATACACTGAAAACTGGCAAACTTTTCACTGGTTTCATAGAGCATTAGAGCTTCACTTATTAAAACTTAACAAGACTCTACATGTTGCGACTCTGAAAGTCGTCTGAGTAGGCACTGTTCACAAAGGTACAGAAATGAACATGTCCTAAAATAACCTGTCTTTTCTATTTGCTTTTTCTACTATACACACAAAAAGCACATCAAGATGACTCATAGGAAATATCCACCTATAAATCAAGGCCATGTTTGGGTACTTATGGACCAGTCTTCAACTTCTCTTTTTTAGTAGAGAATTGTTAAAATGAGACATGAAGAATCAAGTTTTAGAAAATAAAAATACAAACAAATTGGTATTAGGGTATTCTTACTAAAAAGGGCCAATAAAAGAACTGACTAGTCACATACACACCCATTCTAACATTAAATGGAAAAAATTAATAAATGCGCAACTTGAAATGTAAGGGTATTTTTAAAGAAATGCTTAAAATGAAATAAACTGTTTTATACCATTGGTGGGACTATAAATTGGTACAGCCTCTTTAGAAAACAGTATGGAGAGTCCTTAAAAAAAATTGAAAATGGAAAAACCATATAATCCTGCAATACTACCAATTCAAAATGATGTATGTACTCCATTCCTCCCTCCCCATTCCTAACAGCATTATTCATAATATACAAGACATGGAAATGATCCAATTTTCCACAGACAGATATTGAATAAAGAAGTTGTGGTATATACACTCAATGGAATATTACTCAGCTTTTAAAAATGAAATCTTTCCTTTAGCAACAATATAGATATAATTTGAGGTGTTAAGGGGAAGTAATTCAGAAAGTGAATGGCAATTACTGAATGATTTCTCTCATAAGTGAAATATAAATAATAAAGCAAATGAACTAACAAATCACAATAAAAATTAACAGGGTGGTCCCAGGAAAAGGGGAAGTTCTAAATATCCTGGTTCCGCCCTAAGTGGGTGGAGCTGAGGATAAGAAGATTTCTGCAGAGAAGAGAGGAGAGAAGAAAAGAAGATGGAGAACAGCAAGAAAACCTGGATGGGGCACGTGGAGCAGAGGGACATGTGAAGAAACTGTGCTTGCTTTTTGGTCTTGAACTGGTTGGAACAGATGTGGGTGAGAGACCCGTGGGGAGGTTAGCAATGGCAGCTTTTATCTTAATTTTAATTTTGCTCTTTTCCTCCCAGATTTGATTCTTTCTGACCTTTTTCTATGGGTCTCTACTAAAAGGTCCTTTAAATGTGTGCTAGGTTTTTGGGCCTTGCTTTGGGCCAATCCTATTTGGCTGGACTTTTACCCTCAAGGAGATGGGTAACTTTGGATGCTTAACTTAGTAATTATATTCTTTGTTCTTTCTTTATTGTACCCTAGTTGTATTAAAGTTCCTTTCCATTAAAGGTTTTGTATGTTTGTCTTAATGCAGCAAATGGCAGAACCCATTCAGAGAGGGCAGGCTTGGGGGTTCTAGGTGCTCCTCTCCCTGCCCTGTAACAAAAACAACTCAGATCTATGAAACACAGTCCTAACCAGAGGGATAAGGGAAGAAGATAGAAAGAGTAGAGTGGGTCAGTATGACAGTGATATTTGGTAGTGGGTTCAGAGTTACATGCATATATCAAGGTGTAAAGCTGTACTCACAAAATATATTTCATATACCAAAGGTAAATTTAAAAAATGAAAAATATATTAAAAAATAGTAAGACAAACAAAAAGACAGGGTTTCCAAGTTCTTGGGTATAAACATATACATTTGCCACAGTAGGTGATAAAACCATCAAGTAAATACTGATTTTTTTCAAATCAGTCAATATGTAACATTTTTTAAAAAGCAAAGCATTACATATGTTTTAAAGAAAGCTGCAAAAAATTTCAAAATGTCCAAGTTTATCCATGTGTGTGTGATCTAATTGTTCTAAGTTCTTTTTAACCATGTAAGTTATTACACAAAAATAAATTATATGCTTTATCTTATCTGCTTTTTCTGGTAAAATCAGTATATTAAGTGCTAAAATACTTTGGTAAAGAAGCTCTATCTACTCTGACACAGACAGCAGAATCATAAAAATCCAACAGCAATTTCACTTATATTATATGTCTTAATGGCAAAACATGTATAATTAATATTTTATCTCTCCAAAAGGCCTGTGGGCAGTAGGTACACTTCAAGAAAAGCAGCTTTTTTCAATAAAAGACATATAATTTATTGCTTTTTGTTCATTATAAACTCATACCCTTTGCTGAGAAATATATAAATATGACTGAAATTATGTGTATTAATGATAATCTTTTGAAACTCTGTATCAAGTTACTATAAAATGATTTTTAGTATAAAGGGAGATTTCTTCTTTGATCTCACAATGTACTAATTTTGGATTTGACTGGTAGAGCCGATCATAGTTCCAAATTCTTCAACCCTTAATACTGTAATTATACATCCATACAGGCCATCTTCCTAGTAATCTTTACTGTTGTGGGTAGAAAATTCTTCCCAAACCCAATCCATGAATGTTGGGATTGATCATGTAATTTGTTTGGAAAATGGAATGTGGACAGAAATGACAGTGAGCCAGTTCCAAGTCAAGGATTCACAAGACACTGCGTGTTAACACTCGCTCTTGATGCTGTGTGATCCACCCTCAGCAGAACAACCCAAGGTAGACAGCGCAGGGCTTAGAAAGGAGGCATTCATAGGCCGCCTGAAACTGACCAAAAAGCTATTGTCCATGCAAGTCACCACAGCCAAGCCCAGTCAATAATAGCCAAACCACAGCCAAACAGTAGACCAGTGAACACAGATGTTACTGTAAGTCACTGAGATTTTGAAATTATTACAAAACAAAAAAACTAATATAGTATCTTTATGCAGATACTGATGTAACATTGGTCATAGCAAACTGTAACTTCTTGATTGAACTATTCTATCCTAATAGTAATCATTTTGGATAACTTCTGTTTCAGAAAACAGAAATAAAAAACTTTTAAATAAGGAATTTAAGAATTTTATACTTTAAGTCCAATTTTCAGATATTAACTGCTAAATATAATAAATGATATGTAATTCTATATTACATAATATATAAAACAAAACTGCACTTTCAGAAACCCAATTTTAATTTTATAACTTCAAATACACAATTTACCAAGCAGTTCTCCAAGTGAGCTGAAAGGAAAGCCTCTCCCTAAATATCTGGTACACTCTAGAAGCATTTGTCTGGGTTTTGTTGTCATTGTTGTTATTGTTAGCCATTTGAGTAATTTCTCATCAAAATCTCACAGGTGTGAATTAACTAGCATTGGGCAGGGGAGTCACTATGAAGTATCAAAAATCTTGAATTAAAGATTTCAGGAAATGCAATTTTATTGCTTCTGAATATTAATTCTGAGTCTGCCTGAATCATGAATCCTCTGCTAATTCTTTGGGTTTATTTTTATTTTCCTAAGTGATAAAGAAATCTGTTTTTAAAGTAGGAGCCTCCCTGGTGGCACAGTGGATTAAGCAAGGCACTCTGAAGCAAACCACAGCCACTGCAGCACGAGTTGGATCCCTGCCACCAGGCTAGGGAGCGGACCCACAAGACATAGTAGACCTCTCCTGCCTCGCCTGCTGCTCCCCTCAGCAGTTTGTTTCAGTCCGTCTGCCTGTTCTGCTCCCACTCTGTCTCTGGTGAATCCTCTCACCTCCCTGGACTCTGGCCTGTACCCCAGCTCTCTAGGGGTAAATAAATCTTAAAAAACTCTCACAATCTGAGATTTTAAAAAAAAAAAAGAAATGTTTTTCAAGTGGGGCCAATTTTTGTTTACACACATATTTTATTAGCCAACTTTTTTCTATCATAATTTTTATGAAGACAAAGCTAACCGAATGCAAGTTTGACTATCACATTTCAAAAGTAATGAGATTTTCACAGACAATTCCAAGAATATCATTATCTTTCTACCATTTCTATACAATAGAGCAAACCAGTACTGTGAAATTTTACTGTGTTAACAGTATGTTGTGCATTAGTCACTACAGTTTACTCATTATCGTTGACTTAATCTAGCACTTCAGACTTTAAAAATCACAAAATGTTAACTGAGAAGGAATTTTAAGGCTAGCTCAACCACTTGCATTATATTTTACCTCCAAACAGGCCTCCTGATTGCTCAGTTACATTTTGGAGACTTGAAATGAGAGTTATTTCCAAACCAGGGAAATTATAAATGTGTTTCAGGAAATTAGCAAAGGCAGTAACTGGGTTTGCTGTAATTCTGCTTTTTAAAGAAATTAAGTACTTTCAAAATGATCCCTTTACACAACACAAGTGGAAAAAAGAATAAACCAAATGAGCAGGAATAACAGTTAATGGAGAACAGATAAGACAGCTCTTTTTTTTTTTTTTAAAGACTTATTTATTTATGAATACAAGAGCTGGGGTACAAGCCAGAGTTCTGGGAGGTAAGAGGAGTAACCACAGACAGAATGGGGAACAGAACAGGCAGACTGACTGAAATACACTGCTGAGGGGAGATGCACAGTGGTTGAGGTAGGAGAGATCTGCTGTGTCATGTGGGTCCCCTCCCTGACCTGGGGCAGGGATCAAACTTGTGCTGCATTGGTTGTGTTTTGCTTTGTGGTGTGTTGCTTAACCCACTGCACCACCAGAGGAGGCCCCAGATAAGACAGCTCTTATCCAGACAGTTCCTCAAGCTTATCTTTGGCTAAATCAATGATAACCAGTGCTTGTGTCCTGAACATTTTTAGTTGTTTTTACTTTTGGATGCCTGAAATGATGAAGAAGAAGTAAAAAAATTACAGATGAGAGTCTCTACAAAATTGTTATTTTATTATTGCTCCATTGCTAGTTCTAATATTATCCTGACACATACTGTATGTTAGTATGAGATGGTGAGATGGGAGAGGTCATCTGCCTTATCTTGCAGAGACTCAAATAGTTATTAAGTTGCATTATCTCACTCAGAATAGTCACCAAGCACATCATGAAACTGCTAGTCCTTTAAAAAAAAGTCAAAGAACTAGAGCATTCATAGCAGGAACTGATACTGACAAATGTCCATCCACAGTAGAAAAATAAGTTATGATAGATTTAGTTAGTGGCATACTATTATAAATAATCTATAATTGTATGTGACAGCTTGGCTCAATCACTCACAATGGCAAACAAAAAAGTCAGACACAGAATATATATTATTACTTGATCCATTCATATAAAGTGACTAAATTAATCCACGGTTTATGAGTATCCTTAGGGGTTAGGGAATGTTGTTGACTTAAAGAGGCTCAAGGAAAGTTCTGGTTGCTAGCATTATGTTTGGTTATTGTTATGATTACAAGTCATAGAGGTATGCTTGTGAAATTCATCATACTATATGCTTACATTTTGTGTACTCTTATGTATATATGTTACAATTCATACTTCAATAACTAAAACCTAAAAAAGTAGCTAGAATTGATCGGGCTACTCATATGACCAATGTTTTATTTGTCAAGTGTTTAATTCCTTGACACATAAATAAAACAAAATCTTTAAAAATGAAAACAGCTGGTTTTTTTAAGGTATAAAATAGAAGAGCTCAATATATTGGATTTAAAATAATTTTGTCTAGCTTTAAAGATACAATATGTAGTTAATTTTAAACTGTTTTATTAATATATTTGTACCAAAATCAATCACAATTATTTTAATGTTAGAAATTGTTTTCATACCAAAAATAATTTTTAAAAAATGTAAATGATTGGTGTCACTTAAAATGAGAAAAAAAAGCATCACAAATATTAATTTCATTGTTTTTCAAATTACTTATTGCTTGTAATTTCTGATAATACATAGAACAAAATTTCTTATATATAGATCTTTTATGTATCATGCACTTTAAAAATTAGGAAAAACAAATTCCTATTGGAGTATATGCGAATATGTTACAACAAAAAGATTTTGCAAATTAGAGGAAAGGTGGGCAACACTTTAGCAATTAAAAGGGAATATGACAAGAACTGTGAATATCTGTAAGACTTGCTTCCAACAAGCTGTGAGCTGTTGAGCTCCTGAGAGAGGTTACACCCCTGTCCAAAAGAATCACACTGGAAACCACAGTCTGATTTGCAACAACCATACTTTTAAAAACAGGCACTGTATCTGCACTCTGATACACCAATGGTATGCAATATGACACAACAGTTCACTGAAATGTGGTACCAGCAAAACCATAAAGTTGTGCTTAATTATATACACATGTTGATTTTCAATAATGTATATCTGAAACCTATACAATGCAATATATAATGTAATACTGCCTTAATTTAACAAAAAATAAAAATATCTCATAATGCTTTAGTTTTAACTTTTAGATTTAAGTAAGTTAAAATTTGAAATTCAGTTTTTCACTGACATAAGCTGCATTTTAAGTGCTTTTGGTCCCGCATGGCAACCAAATTGGACAGTGAAGATGTTAAGACATTTAGCCTGAGGCTCACTTTCTTCACTAACTAAAGAAGTTATTCACAATAAAGGATTAACAAATGGAAATTTTGATCAACTGAAGTCCACTACCTTCCCTCCCCAGCCCTGTTCAAAAACCAGGTCATTCATCACACAGGAATGGGTAGCCCAAGTGTGGAGAGAATTTCTGACTATTCAAAATTGGAAATGCAGTTGTTTACATAAAACATCTTCCTTCTTCCATTCAGACAACTACCTTAGAGTTTGAAGAGCACTGTGTGGGCCACACCAAAACATATACACATGCCGATCATTGCCACCTGGTTCCACAGTCTCTCCTTCTCCACTAATCTATGATTTGTTTAGGAGTGACTTGATGCCCAGAAACTATGAAGTACTGCTAGAAAATCATCTGAGTAGTGAATTTCAAAGCCCTCCTGTGAGGTTAAGGTGAAGTAACAGATGCTATCAGGAAGTGAAGAATACCTGTGGTAAATGTTATCAGAACTTCATGAGTTTAAGCCCTGCCTATAAACCAGAATGCTGAGAAGTCTGAAAAATAATAGGTCAAGCCTCTAATTTTTGCCAAAGATAGATGGAAAGACTGGTGAAGCCAAGACAAATATACCATTGACAAGGGAGAGTTGTAAAGATGAAGTAGGAACTAGTAATTGGAGCGGTCATCAGTTAGTACCTTCCATGGACAGAGATGGGAGTGGTAGATGGGCACTAAGACCTGTTTCAAAGTCCAGGTAAGTAACTATCTAGGCATATTCTTCATTGTTTCACAAGATCTGAAAAACCTAAGTGTTTCATGTACTCCCCAATCCACACTCCCTCAGAGGCAAGGTCAGTACTATTAAAAGCTCATTTTAGTTCCAGAGTGAGGGAACCTAACTGAGTACAAGTCCCAAGTTAAGATTCAAGCAACTAGAGCATCAGTCCCAAGCATGTCACTATCTTCCTTGCTTTGTGACTTGTTTTCCCAAGTTTTAAAGGATTATAATTTAACATGCCTCTTAACTCTACATCATAGGGTTGTTTCCAGTACCAAATAATATGAATTTAAAGCAATTTGAAAGTATAAATTTATTATGCTTACAAGGTGTTTTCTGGTTTTTACTAAGCACTTACTAATGGATTCTAGGAATGCAGTTTGTTAAAATTCCACTTAAGACTGTAATCAAGAGTCGTTTTAAATTTGAGAGTGATAGGGTGTATTAGGGCTAGGGGAATAGCTATGAACACTGTGACTACACCCTTACAACCTCAGTTTCTTTCTTTAAAAAAAAAACAACCTTGAATAATTTTTGTGAGTGTGTCCATGTGTGTTAACATTGGTTGTTTGTGTATTGAAAGTATGGAATCTTTAAAGGGTTCATGAAGTGGGACCAAGGGAGGTTGAACTCCAAGATGGTCTTATAAAGACCTCTAGAGGAAGAATCTGCCCTAAGGTGTGGTTCCTAACCTTTTTCATGTTACTGATACTTTGCAGATCTGGTAAAAGCTATGGCTTCTGCTTAGGAAAAAAATAAATAAATAAATAAAATTGACATATATTTCCATAAAGTTCATGGACCCCCTGTAGAACCCAAATTGAAAATGCCAACCCTAAGGATAAGAGGGTCACAGACAAGATACCAAATGTGATCTTAGAAATGAGTTGTTGCTGATGGCAATTTTGGGAGCAGCCAGAGGCCAGCAATAAAAACAAAGCAGTTTTTCTTTAAAGGCTCAGCCTGCCTTGGGAACCCTAGATAAAGATATCTTAAGATCTAATAAGGGTTTCACACTCACTCACAAACACCAGTAACTACTGTTTCCTTGAACAGTTTCAACAGCATTCTTTAGCTCAGTAGACCCTAACCAACCCTGCCAGCAAAAGGTGAATGAGAAAAAAACAAAACAGACAACCTGTAATAGTCCTAAAGAATCACGCTACTCATATTTGCACTATATTTTAGAACAAGATTATTCCAGTCTGATTTTTGGAACAAAGAACAGAGATAAGACATATGTCATAAAGGAAAATTACCAAAAGAAGTGCACAACAACCTGTAATGATAGTGAACATCAGGGCAGCAACCTGGCACCCACACAGAGAGCAATAAGGCAGAAAGAGAATCACCAGCTCCACAGAAATTCAAGAGCAACTTCTCATGGACAACAAAAAAATGCTTCTTGAATCTTGAATGGTCTCAAACACATTTGGCAAAATATGTCTATCCACTAACCACTCTAGTTTCTCACAAAAATATGTTTAGGAAAATATAATGGTAGTCAAATGGAAATTAAAATTCTTATCTCATGTATTTCTAATTACTTAAATATGTTTAGAATGAGATCATACTATGAATTTGGAATTATAATTCTTCAGAAAATATTTTATGACTTTCAAAATACTCTCATGTTCTATTTTTTATTATTGATATCAGAAAAGAATATTTATAATTTAAAATACTTTAAACAAGAGAAGGAACAGCAAATTTAAATTACCATGACAAACTGAAACTACCATGTTCTTCCTTTAAATCAAAGATACTTTTCTTTCTAAGACCAGCAAACCACAAATAATCATCTTTAGACTATCAAATAGCAAGGTATATATCATGGACTGTAGTCTATAAATTAAGAAGGAATATTAGGAATCAAATAAAAATACTATGTGAACAAATACAGTGCACTGCTTTCCCAAATACATACTGAAATATTGTGGAAGTAGGAAATTTTTACATATTGTCAATAGATTTTGAAACTCCTCAAGATATAATGGTATCCATTTTGTTATTTTACTCTATAGTCCACTAGTTGGGTTTGTATGTCAGTTGCCTGGAACACTTTTAATTTTAATTCTTCCAGACAGATAATTTAAACAACTATATAATTCCCTCTGAAGTGCCATGATCTCATATGACACTTCTTAACATACTTCCTATTAAATGAGAAATTACATTTTAATAATATAGTAAAGCAATTTTACAAAAGTATTATGTAGATAATCGAAGACAATAATTTAGAGTAGTGCCTGGTACTAAAAAGTCCTCACTAAATATTAGTGATGATAATGATATTGCCAACAATGACAATAATAATATCCTCACCTTGTGATAAGTGACTAAGATGGCCCATGATATATTCCTCCCATTATTCAAGGCCTTATAAACGCCTCCCCTGAATTTTGCCTGAATTTAGTACTTTAATCTTAAAGAAAAGTACATGGCAGAAGTGATAGAGTAACACTCTCAAGATTAGGTCACTAAAATACTTTCACTTTCACCTTGGCCTCTTGCACAGGCTCGCTCTAGGATCGCTTACCCTAAGGGAAGTCAGCTATTATTTGTAAATTCTATGTCAAAACTACATCCTACAGAAACACCCAGTGAGACTGAACTGCCAACACTACATCAGGAATTTTGAAGGAAATTCTTCCTTTTCCAACATAGAGATGACTAAAAATCTCAGTCAGCAGCTTGACTATAATCTCATGAGAGATCTTGAGAGAATCACCCAGCTCAGTTCAGATTCTCTTCCCACAGAAACTATAAGATGTTTGTTGATTTAAGCCAATTAAGTCTGGGGATAATTTACTAAGCATCATAATAATTAATACAGATTTTGGAAGGGGGGTGGCAACTTGGTAACTGTGTAGTGGGCCTTAAGTAGTGTGAATGAGCATAAACATTACCTTTGATACATTGTTCACAAAATTTTGGACTTCCAAGAAATTTACTAGAAGGGCACAAATTGAGCAAAACTTTTATTGATAACTAGAAATTATTTAGTGGCAAGTGGCTTAAAAATACTCTCACGTATATATAATTACACACCTGTAAATCACTTGCAGTTAAATAAGCTGAAAAATGTGCCAACTGGAGATTCAGCGAAGGATATTTCCCAGCAAAGTGTTGAATATACTACCTGCCTTTTTCTTGCTGCTCATAGTATACTGTGAAAGGAAGATAAATTGAGGGGAAAGACTACTAAACAAAAAGAATGGTTTTGAAAAATCTGTCTCTCTAGACAGTAAAAATTACTAAAATTAAAAAAAAAATTTCCAAGCAAAGATCATTTTTCCAGTGAACTGTAAGAAAAAGCATACTCTAAAGACAAGACAGGTTTTGGCTTCTGAAATCCTTTTGGTAATAAGACCTGGGAAATGTAGTGTTTTAAATTATTAATCACTCAGAACTTAGGGTCTCCTAAAGTTTAAGGGGAGGACTTACAGATCCTCTCAACATGCCTTTGGGAAGTTTAAGGGTACTGTCTTTCCTCTTGCCTCAATAAAAGGCCAAGGAGAGAAGTATTTATCTACTAAAAATAGGTGAATGTGGTTTTATCTAATAAAGTAAAGCTTAACAATTTCACGAGAGACCCACAAAAGTTTTAAGAGGATTTTAACAAGGGAAACAAGGCTAGTTTGAATTGAAATAACAGAGGCAAAAAAAAAAGAAAATAACAGAGACAGTACTAAAGGAAGAAGAGTCACCCAGTCACAGATGCAGGAAAAAGACTGAGAAAAGTCACTTCAAAGACATCTTAACTTTCATGAAAAAGGAAGGATGACTCAGAAAGTGAAAACAATAACCCAAGGGGAAGAGAAAAAAGACATGGATAAATACTCCCAGGCCTGGAAAACCACACAAGGAACATTTGCCTAACTGAATTTCAGAATTACTAAGGATCAGTAACTCCTACATCCTTATTATTTTCTGTTTTGGACAAGAGCTTGTAGGTATCTTATGCCTGGCCCACTGTTAAATGCTGGCTGTGTTAAACTCAGATATCCAGACTCTTGTTTCACAGTGCTACAGAAGAAGAGAAGTTATTCTAGATACCCTGTACTTAAATTCCTACTATCATATCAGGGGGCCTAAACCCATATCCACATCAAATTTAGGTAAGACTGGATTTTGAACTGATGTTCACTTATATGATTAAAAACAAATTATTTTTCTCCTTCTTATAAAAGTGATGCTTACTATTAGTAAAGTTTTGATGTTTTACAGCTTTAAATAAGTCAATCAAAAATGGGCAGAAGAGCTAAAATCAACAATTCTCTAAAGAAGACCTACGGATGACCAAAAGGCATATGAAAAAAAGTGCTCATCATTTGTCATCAGAGAAACACATTTGAAACCACAATGCAATCCAGTCCCATCTCACACCTGTAAAAATGGTCAAGTCTAAAAGCCCAGACACAATTGTTGGCAAAGGTACAGAGAAAAGGAACACTTGCACTCTCTTAGTGGCAATGTAGACTAGTCCAGCCCCTATCTAAAACTGCATGAAGGTTTCTCAAAATGTAAAAAATAGATCTACCATATGATCCAGTGATTCCACTCCTAGGTATTTACCCAAAGAAGGCAAAGACAATAATTTGAAAGAATACATGTAATCTTATGGTCATTGCAGCATTATGGACAATAACCAAGTTATGAGAACAACCTAAGTGCCTAAAGACAGAGGAGTGCATAAAGAAGATGATATATATATACAAAATGGTATACTAGCCATCTATATAAATAAATGAAATCTTGCTATTTGAAACAACATGGATGGAACTGGAGGGGATTATGCTAAATACCATCATGATTTCATTCATATGTGGAATATAAAGAAATAAAATAGAGAAACTGACAAAACTAAACCAAATCAAACCCCACATATCCGATTGTAGAACTGAGGCTATTAGAGAGGATACGTTGGTGAGTGGTGGCAAAGTGGGGACAGGGCCCAATGGACTATGGTAGGTGCTCCAGTGGTGGGGCGGTATCTGAAGAGATGTGAACCTTTATTTCCAACTCATGTATAGTGTTGTAAACCAACATTACTTCAATTTAAAAAATAAAAAAAATTAATATTTCTTCTAAGTATTTAATAAGTTGAAATACTGATTCAATGGCAATTTATAAAACTGAATCTTAAAAATGTAAAACTTTACAAACTGTTCTACATAGCCAAATTAAATAATCTAAATCGATATTTTAAATATTTATTTTCTAGCACTATAGTGATAGTTAAAAGCATACAAGTGATGTTAAAGCTCTCTTACTTAAATTCTTAATGAACATGGGGTTTTATTTGTTTGTTCGTAACAAAAATTCCACTTAAAGAAGGGGTTTCAACTGAGATAGGACATGGAATGTTTGATTCTCCTAAAATGATTATTATATATATTTCTTAAACTCATTTATTTTCAAGAAAGAAATTAGTGCTATCCAAATGTTCTACAATGCTTTATCTTTCAGAATGAGTGTATCTGCTACTTTCTATTCACTATCAGATTGTGACAGCTTATATATGAAAAATAGTTAAAGCATTATTTTTTTTAATATGTCATACTGTTACAAAGAATAATTTATTTGATGCTCAAGTCCCTTCAGGCTATGAGCCTATTAGTGAGGCTTATTAGTGAAGGACAATGACTGGCATGTCCTTCAGATAAACACTCACAGGCCAATAAAAACAAAGAACACGAAATGTCATTCAGCAATATACAGCATAGTTTAAAAATAGCAACACACATTTCTGCAGAAACAGAGAAGAGGGTGCTGCTGGTCTCCAGAGACAGTAGAGGAAGAATGCTACACCTTATGGCGAAGTCAGGCTCTGTGGCTCTTCACTGAGCCGGAGACACAAAGTAAATGATTCATTCACTGGGAATTGTTTGTTTAAGTGTAAAATTTGGGGTGTGTATCAGATTTGATCATATATCTCCTTGACTTCAGACACGTATGTACTCCACACAAGTTCTTTCTATACACATGCAAAATCTGTAACAGTACTGTGGAATGCCATATAATCACTTTTTCTTCTCACATAAGCTCCTGTAATGAAAACTTTAGCTGATAAATGGAATACCTGTCATAGGGCAATAATGGATGGTAACTCTAAAAATTAAATACAATAAAGTAACAAAACAATAATTAAAATTCTAGCTGTCAGGTTGATGGCTACCTAAAGTCTGCTACCTTTGAGAAAAACAAATGAGCAACTATACCTAGGAAAGAAATTCTAGCATCAAACAGAGTTTCTTTTTGACTTATCAAGAAAACACTAAAACAGAATTCAAAATGCACACATTTGTATTATGTAATGTGATATTCTTTTATGCAACATCTGCATACCACCTAAAACCAACTCCATTATCAAAGTTATTTTTCCTAATAATGTCCTACAATGGAAATGTTGCAACAAATAGTCATACCAATTACTTACTATCTAAATTTTATCTGGCATTCTCATACAACCCACCTCACTTACTTTTTCAAAACCATTAAGACTTGTCATGAGGGACACTAAAATAACTTTGAGGGCAATGAAGTACTTTGGAAATAACACAGGCTATGAAAGTCACATTAGTCTTCCAAGCTCAGTGTCATTTGATTTGATCTTGACACACAAGCAAATTAAATTAACCTCTTTGAGCCTCAGAATTCACATTCAAATTCTGACCCTGTTATTAAAAAAATACATGTACCATGCTCAGTCCAGCGCCTTAACAGTCAACACTCAATAAATGTTACACATTTAATATAATTTATTCAATTAATTTTTAAAGTTCAGTCAAAATAAACTGACTTCAAAAAAAACTGACTACAAAAACTACTTAGTAGTCTGTAATATTTTATAAGGTTATATACATATATATAACTTCTACCTTCAAACAAATTCCAAAAATAACCAACAAACCTCACTAACAAATGCAGCAAAAATATTTTGTCCTCAATGATAAAAGGACACTTAACTGTCAAAATGAAAAATGGCAACTCATAGTTGCTACCATGTAAACAGTTTTCAATTCTTTCTTTTTTTAACCAAAAAAAGGGGTGGGTTCAATATGGTAGAAAAGACAGAGTGTATCTTAAATCAGTAAAAGTTTTGGCCAAGTTGAGCACATAGATATGAAAAGAATCATATTTAGACTACAACTAATAACACTATTACTTACTAGATGCAGCAAATGCTGGGCAGATAAAATGGAGCCCAACACCAGTCCTGCAACAGCATCGTCTCCCCTAGTAACTACAGTGATATGAGCTCCAGCATTGTATTAGTCACCTGAAATACAGTATTTCCAATCCATGCAAGTGTGAAAGATAGGCACTATTACCCTCAAATAAGAAATGAAGAAATTGAAGTCCAGAAAGGTTACTTGCCTGTTCAAGGTCACTCTACTGGTAAACACCAGAGTTGTATTTGAACTGTATCTGATGCCAAACCCACTCTCCCTTCACTAGCCCTGCTTCTTTTTACTTTTTCTTTTCTCTTCTTTTTAGTACATAAAGATGTAAGAATCTTTCTCAAAGCTTGACAATTTACAAACTAGAATTACTCCCCTTTTCTCTTCCTCCCATCTTCCAGTGTCTCTCAAATTCTTTGCTGTTTGGTCTATTCCAACTATATTTTGTACTTCCCCAACGCCAATCCACTAATTACTTGAGTCAGTGAAACCTGATCTAGTGCCCCAACTTTTTAAAAAACTTTCACTGATAAGGCAGGAGAGAATTTAAAAAAAAAAAAAAAAGTTGAAGTAAATCTTCTACTCTATTAAAGGCCTTAAAATAAATTTATTACAGATAATGAGCAATTCCCTTACATGATCAAAACAGACATGTCCCAATTTACAGGGGAGACTAAAGGCAATGTGGGGAATAATACATGTTTGTACAAGTCATTAACTGAGTTACGTTTTTAACAGATATCTGGAAATTTTTATCTTTAATTCAGGGAATGGATTTTAAGACAGTTTTTAAAATTACTCAATTTAAGGAATAGTTATGTCTACTCCATTTTTTTGAAGAAAAGTTATTAAACAAAACTCTTAGAAAATATCACCTTTAGACTGCAAGATTTACTTTGTGAAAATGTCCATTTAGTAAACAATATCTAATTGATACTGTAACTCCTAACTTTACTCTTGAAGATGAATTTAGCTGCCTTGCATTGCCCAGAGACTTTGGGTTGAAATCACCAAGGTATATGAACCACTCTGTTATAGGTTCCCCACTAGTCAAAAACACAGCTATTTGCCTCTTGACAACTTACTTAAAAGCACAATTAGGGGCCTTCCTGGTGGCACAAGGGGTTAAGCAACACACTGTGAAGCAAACAGCAGGCACTGCAGCAGAGTTCGATCCCTGCTGCCAGGGAGGTGACCCAGTACAGCAGACCTCTCCTGTCTCATCCACTGCTCCCCTCAGCAGTGTATTTCAGTCTATCTGCCTGTTCTGCTCCACACTCTGACTCTGGTGAATCCTACCACCCCCCCCATACTTCTGGCCTGTAAGCCAGTGCTTATATGCATAAATAAATAAATCATTAAAAAATAATTAATTAAAAATCACATCCTGGTTATTATGTATATGGAAAAGCAGTCACAGAGAAGTTAAACAACTTGTCCAAGGTCACACAACAGGTAACAAAGATAACAAGCAATCAAATTCAGTGCTCTGACTTCTCAGTCCTCATTCCCACCACATTTCATGAGCCGCCAAATTACATGAGCACATTCATAAAAAAAGAAAAAACTATTTAGAAGTACAAATCTACTACTTATTGAATCTCTATGCCAGGCACCAGACATTGGAGATGAATGAATTTAAAAGTGTTGCCACAAGCTGAAGAAAAATATTTTCCCAAAGCAGATTTAGGGTAGGTTGATAACAAAGAAGCAAGCAGTTACAACACAGGATATGTTAATGCTCAAGTTTGCTGGCTGCTCTTTGTTTTCAGAGGAACACCATACAAAGAACAACTAACTTAAACAACAATGTAACTCTTGGGGAAGCACCAATTTTTTTTTTTAATGTTGAATAGTTGTTTAAAAAAAAAAAAAAAAAACACGGGAGCATTGAAAACATAAACCTTCATTTGGAAAGTCTCTGGTCATTGCTGGAAGACCAAGAGAACTACAATAACCTAACACAAGGTTTCAGGAATGAGGGGCCTCTTCCCCCACTTAAAAATAAAATTAAACTGGTCCACTCCCTCCCCAAGTTTACTGCAAAAGGTTATTGCCTACCTGCAGCAGTTAGTTACACCCTCTTTATCTGATATGATACAGAATCAAGTTAATCAACAACCCAGCTGTGATTTTAAATTTAAAATATAAGGAAGATCCCTTCTCTAGAGTAAAGACCTCAGATTATTGCCAGTTTACCTATTTTATTGTGGTCCATCTAGGTCTATGAAAGGCAGTAGCTACCCATAAAAATAAACTTGTTTACTTCAAAATTTTAGCATGCAAACCTGAGAAGAGAAAAAGATGAAATATTTACCTCAAACAGGGACTATAACAATAATTTAATCTTTAGTAAGCAGTACCTACTATGTGCCAGGTATATGTTGGGAGTTTAATAGTTATTATTTTATCTTTACAATAACCCTAATGAAATAGGTCATTCTAATCTCCATTATATAAATAAGAAAAGCGAGGCCTGATCATACAAAACCTACAGGGCAAGAATTTTAAACATAATCTTAGGGTAAAACAAATAAATAATCCAAATGTCTTTATAGCTGATGAAGAAGTAAATGGGTGAAATGGCTCAGATTTAAGATTTTTAAGGGCAGAAGTTTACAGCTTTCGCTGCACCTTGGAATCACCTGGGGAAACTGCCAGGTGGTTTTCACCCCAAAGATTGTGATTTAATTGACTTGTGATTCTAATGTGTAGTCATAGCTGAGAATCACTGTGTACTAACACTGAGATTGGTGAATGGCCCACAGGAAAGTAGGTAAAATTTTAATTGAGAAAATGTTGGCTTACATGGTCTTTGGTATTTTAGAAATACAAAATCACCCCTTCACGTGTAGTTACCATAGTGCAGCTAGTACCAAAGCACTCACAGTCCACTACCATAATCCTGCTCCCCTGGCTACCTCAGTTTTACAGTTTTCAAGGGTTAGGTTTTGTGTGTGTGTGTGTGTGTGTGTTTTAAGTTTGACTTTACCTGACCCTTTTGTTTCTCTATATTATACAAATTGGTGACACCATTAAGTACGTCTTTCTCCTTCTAAGTTATTTAATTTAGCAAAGTCCCTTCTAGCTCCATCTATGTTGCTGCAAATGGCATTATGTTTATCTTTTTGATCACTAAGTAGTATTTCATTGTGTATATACTACATCTTCTTGATCCACTCATCTGTTTGGGAGCACTTTGTTTTCTCAAGAGATTAAAAAAGTACCCACCATTAAAAAAAGTTTTTAAACTTCTATAAATACTGTGCTGGTCAAAGGTTGTTAGCATTACCTTTTCCACCAGTATGTGACCTATGACCCACTTCTCAGAATAATTAAGGAACAGTGTTTGAGAAGTTGGCAGGTTGGCAGAGAGACATTCCTTTGAGCAGAGTTCGGTTCCCCATGTAATTCCACCCATCTCCTATTTATGGGATTTTCTACCTCAAAATTCATTTAGGGTTAACATACTCTACATTCCAAATTATTGTGGGAGTACCGCCCAGTCTTAAACTCAAGAAGACCTAAATAAACTCACTTAAATAACAGATTATAGAACCTTAACTACTTAAACTTTTTCAACAGTCTTTTAAAAAGGGGTGGGGGGGACACTTATAAGAAACTGTTCTCTTAATCCAAGCCAGGTCACTAGATCTCATGCAATTGAATAAATCTTAAGAATGGAGACTCTAATGCCCTAGAAACCCACCTATGTACATGAGTAAAATGTCATTTGCCTTTGAAAAGGGGAGGAAAAAGCTGCATATCATTAGAAAATCTTCATTAAATGGACTGCAGATGTGAAAATCCAAACTAAATGCAACAGACATCAACCGTGAACCCATTTTAAGAAAGAAAGAAAAAAAGCCTGTAGTCTTCTGAGAAATAGTGCCTCATGCACAATCTTACTGCAACTATTGCAGCAGCACAATTCAAGAGGAAATGGCATAAAGGAAATTAAGAAACAGACTTTAAGACCACTAGTTTGAACTAGATAAGACACTGTTTCACCTCCTGCTGAAATGTGGTTTTTTCTCACTTCTACCATCACAGGGAGGAAAATGAAGGAAGAAACAGAATGATATTCAAAAGATAATGCTGCAAATAAAAGGCCATGATTTAGAAACCAGACCCTCAGTCAACTCATTTTGCAAATGACCTAATGAACGAAATATTATGCGCTTCACTTGGTTTTCAAAAAGCAAAAAAACAGAAGTGAAGCCTGAGAAAGCCGACAGAACTGAGTGGAACTCATTTTCTCACCACGATTAGGATGATTTGCTTTTGTTTGTTGATTGAATAAATGTATTCTGCTCTCGAGTGTCAGTCACTGCACAGTGTTGAGGACGTGCTGGTGAACATGATAGCATCTGTTTGCACAAGTGTGAACTAAAACACAAGGCACTAACTTAATTTAATCCCCATGCACAACCCTCTTAACCCTGGGTATGAAAGTCAAGTTCTGCTGTTGTACTACTAGAAGCAGTTTTCCCCTTGATCTGACAACACTGAACTGGTTACAGGAAAACTGGTGTTATTACTATTTTATTCCCCTTTCTTTCATAAAATAAAACGTGCTAATAACTTTTGCCACGTGTACCTGGAGTTAAAACTTTTAAGTCTTCTAAGCGCACGGGTGAAAAACCCAGTGTGGGGAACCCATTTTATATTAGGGTTGCCCTGTAACAATACTTTCTAAATAACTGAGTAAATAAACATCCAAATTCACATACCAACAAAAATATTGTAAGTAATTTCAGCAAGTTTAAGGAAAAATAACTTGAACCTAAGTCTATCCAAACAGTTTTTCCTCTTGAACCAAGCACACACAGCTCACATATTTTCACTCCTGTAGCTATGTAGCTTCAGTAAGCTAAGAATACTTCCTTTTCTTCTAAACTGGAAAGAATAAACAAGACCAAGCAATCAGCTGTGGATCATTTTTGTCCATCTTAATTTTTTTCTTTTTACTACAAAACACTCAAAATAGCTGAAGTGAGGGAAAAGCATCTGTTTTATATTTGTATACACATACACTGACACAAATATCCACTCAGCTTGCCGTTTCCTAGTAATATAAAATAGCTATATTTGCATTATCAGCAAAGGCTGTCAACATTTTACTACTCAACAATTTTATTATTATTATTATTTTGGTTGGAAGAGAACTACATAAGTATTGAAAACTAACCACAATCACAAGTAAAAGCTTTCAAATATATGTATAGGACAGCCAGCTATGCACTCACCAAGACCACATGGTGCTTACTTTGCAGTTAGTTATACATCATTTATGTTTCTGAAATTTACATTAAATGAGATTCTGAAACAGTATACAAGCTTTAAGTGTTCCTGTGGTCTCACTCAAGCAGTGTTTGCTGTGTCTGGCAAAGTGAAGACTGTTTCTCATCTTTGACTCCTTAAGCTAGCTGTAAGTTACTTACACTTACACACACACACACACACCATACACCCCACTCCAAACATCCCACTCCACACTTCCCCTCCCCCCTACTGTAAGATAGGGAAAAAAAGTTATTCAGGAAGGCAAACAGTCTTTTCTTTAAAAATAAATAAATAACTGCAGGATAGTGAACAACATTGGTGTGGATGTTACCAACACATCAGCACCCCCTGTCACCCCATTAAGTTAAACGAAATAAGAACTAAGAACTAGCAGGTCTAGGTTCAACTGTATTGTACGGTTTGTGTGGGTTGCTAGATCACGACTTGAAACAATATAAAGTCTGAGAAGTCTCCCTACTTGCGAGGTAACTGACAAAGCCAAGTAACTGTAAAGCAAAAACCTAGAAATGAGGAAAGCAGGACACTGGTTGGGCAGCAGCGCGGTGGGAGGTTCTCCAGGCTGGCCCGCCGGGTCTGCAGCTGGGCCTCGACAAGTGCTGGGCTGGAGGACTCTGCACCCGCCTGTCCAGCGCCCAACCGGACTGCAGGCTGATGCCAATTTCAAAAGTAACCGCCATGGAAGGAAGCGGGACGGTGGGAAGTCATCTCCCCTGACATTCCCCGGCCTCGGCCGCCTCGCGGGGCTCGCCTCTGATGTCCCTGAAGGTCAGGGGTGGCACCGCAGTGCCAACGGCTTCCCCGAGCCACTTTTCCAGCTGGGCGGGAGGCGCGGGGCTGAGCTGTCCACCGGCCGCGTGCGTCCCGTTAACCGTACCTTGTAACTGGGCTGAAAGGGACTCCTGGTGCTGCTGGTACTTCAGCGCCACCGCCTCGGCTTTCCGCAGCTGCGTCTGCAGCTCGTAGTAGAGCATTGCTCCGTAGAGGAAGCCGAACACCACCGTCAGCAGCAGCAGCGTCTGGAAAATTCGCTTCTGCTTTCGGGAGCACATCCCGTTTCCCATAGTCCCGCCTGGACCCTGCGCCGAGGCCGCCCCCAGCCGCCGCGGTTCCTTCCTCCCCTTCCCCCGAGCGAGCGTCTCAGCAGCGGCCGCCACAGGAGGTAGCCGGACGCAGCATGAGCAGAAGACGCGAGACACAAAAGCCCGGCCAGAGGGGAAGTGGCGCCTGTTCAGCCCCCGCGCGCCGCGGGGCGCGCAGCCATCGACGCCGTCCCAGCCGCCGCCGCCAAACTTTTGCTAGGCGTGCTCCCCGCGAGTGCCCGGGCCGGAGAGGGGGCCCTCCGCATACTTCTGAACCCGCGGTTCTCGCCCCGGTCGCCAGACACCGCCAGCCGCTCCTGCCTCTTCCCCACTTTTTGGCCCGGCTGTCCCAGGCGGTGCTCCGAGTCCCGCCCCAGCCGCTCCCCGCCCCCTCGCGGCTGCTCCCACTGCGTGACTTTGTTGCCACCAAAAGGAGGGGGTGCGCAGGGGCGTGCGCCCAACAAAGAGACCCCGGTTCTAAGCGGCGCCTCCGCGCGCGGCCTGCGGGGATGTGTGGAGCGGTGGGGGCCGGCTGTCTTCGCGGGGTGGAGGACACGGGCCGATGTCACTGAAGGGGCTGCCCCCGCCTCGGCCTCCACCGCCTCCCACCCAAGTTACGTGTCACCACGGCCCCGCTATTCTGGCCAACGGGATTCCGAGAGGAAGTCCCATTCGGGATCCCCGCTCATTGGGCCAGTCGAGCCGCCGCTCCCTCCTTTCGGGGAGCCTGTGCAGGGCTCCATTGGACGCCCGCTTTGTCCGTCCGACCCCAGCGCCGCGTCTTCCCTCCCACTGCTGGAGCTAAGTGACCGGCGCTGGGCTGCGCCCACGTGGAGTGTGTTGGGTGGGGAACCAGGGGTGGAGAGGTGGGGGTCCGCGGGTAAAGTCTCGTCTTGCGGTGTGAAGTGCGGTGCACGTCTGTATGAGTGACCCAGCCCTTGGGACGCACGCGGGGAGAGTAGTACAGTGTATGTATGTGAAAGACAGTGGATGCAGCAACTGCGTACTCTATAGAGCTTTCTTTTTCTTTGCTTATCCAGCGGGCAGATGCGGCAGGCACAAGGGAGAGCTACTTCTACAAAATCTCATTAGTGGAACCGGAGATGCGTTGCCAACCGAGTCTTTCCCATCTAGTTTACTAGCACCGCTGCGTGTGTGCCCACAGATGGCAGGATACTAGTCGGGAGACTCAAGCACGCTAGATTTGCTTTTCAACTGTCCGCGTGGGTTGGGGAGATCAGCCTGCCTTTGGCAAGAGAGGAAAGAAATGATCTCATCTTACCCCCGTCCAACCACAACCTCCCCCACCCCACCCCACCCCACCGCTGCAAATAGAATAATTTAAAAAGCAAATCTTACAAGCTGAAATGAGTTTGCATTTATTTTGTCTTATGCATTTGTTTTATTGGTGGCAAAAATACATCAGTTACACTTTTCATTTACATTTGAAAGACCAGCAAATGTTCCCTATGTAAAAACAACTTAAACAAACCTAATAACCACAGACCTCTTCAAAGAAAATCCATGGTGCATTTGTTCTTTCTATGTACTTAAGAGGCTAAATAGAGGTTAAGCACACCTGACAATCTTGTGTCTGCACTTGACCTAAATTCTAAGAAAAGAAATTATTTCTCAAATGCCTCTGTAGTGTGCTGGAATATATTGCATATTGAATTTTTTTATGATATTCAAACCAAAATATAGTCATTGTCAATAATGGCCAGTGAATGCTCAAAATGAGGGTAAATCTGTTTAATCAAATACAGCATAAAGACAGTCCCTGGTGTAGAATATTTTAGGTGGACCTTGAAGTTAGAGGATGCTAAAAATCATAAACCAAATGCACACCTACTTAGCTTATGACATTTACACCCATGAAAATTAAATGTGCTTTTAATAAATGCTTATATAATGTTTTTCAAAGTGCTCTTACAAATACACTGTCTCACTTGTCATAGCCAAGTTTAGTCTTAGGCTTCATTTTGGTAACTGAAGAAAGTAAAGTTTATTAAGTAACTGATAGCTCTAAGCCCAAGGTTAGGAGGAGTTCAGCAGGATTCCAATTCAGATCAGAATGAGAATCCTCTTCCATTTTTTTCACTAGTAGAAGTTAAGTTCTCATTATATTTAAACAAGTAATAACATATTATGGTCATTAAAATTTAAAAAGAAAAAGATCTAAAGCAGTTTTGGAGTTCTGTTGTATATCAAATGGACTTACTTATTAAATCCACCATGCTTTAAATTTCCCTCTTTTATTTATCTCATAGGAATTAAAACTGGAGAGGGCATTCCTGGTGGTGCTAAGAGTTAAGTTACAGCCCTATGAAGCAATCCTCAGCCACTGCAGCAGGAGATCAATCCCTAGCCAGGTAGGTGACCTACATGGCACAGCAGGCCTCTCCTGTCTCACCCACTGCTCCCCTCAGCAGAATATTTCTGTATCAGCCTGTTTTGCTCCACACTCTGTCTCTGGTGAATCCTCTCATCCCTGCACCTCTGGTCAGTACTCCAGCTCTTGTATTCATAAATGAATAAATCTTTTTTAAAAAAGAAATTAAAACTGGATAATTACTGTGACCTGTAAGAATTCTTCATAAAATTCCTTACTTTTGAAAGTGTACAATTTGCTAAACAAGCTTTTCCTGAAAAATAAACTACCAAAACTGCTCTGAAGGAAATGAAATATTATACCAACAAGTCTGGCCCATGCTAGAACAAAAAATTATCCTAACCACAAAGCAAAAATAAACTGTGAGGGTTGGCAAATTATTGTTGTATGCCATATTTAGTTGTATTTAGGGATCTCTGGAAAATTCCTTACTTCTGGAATATACGATTACTCATTTTGAATCTCTGATTTCTTTGCAGCTGATTCCAGACTCCAAAGATTTTCTTTGCCTAAAGCTGCTGGCTGACTCTACAGAATATAATAAATGTAGGTCATAAAACACGACTCAATATTTTAGTCATAAAATTTGAAAGAGAACAAAACTTATTACCTGAACTTATCCATTATTTCAAATTCAAGAAGGGTATATAGAAGTACATAAAATCACTAATGGCAGTATCTTTATAATATTACTTTTCCAAGGTGAAGTATGCTGGTAACCAGTTTCTTGAAAATATCAATATAGAGCTTTTGGGAGGCCAATATTGAGGAAGTTACAGGGTCCAGAAACTGAATTTGCATAACATTGCCTTTGGGTAGTGATTGTAATAGATGATCTATGTATACTGGTCTTGCTAGGTGTGTTGTTAGTTCTATTTTGTTTCCTTATCATTTTAAAAATAGTATTATGTAATCATATTTCCATAGACCATATATTTAACAATGTATTATTTAAAAGTTACAAATCCTGAGTTATTAATGTTTAATTTCTAAGTAGAAATTAAAGAGATTCAGTCTTACAGCTGAGGAGGGCTAAAGTAAAATTAGGACTGTTAAAGTTCTCTCCAGTTTTAGTAAATTTTAATACAATTTGTTTTCAAAACAGAAGGCAAGAAAACCAACGTTGAAGAATAAAGCTGGTGTCTCATTTGTAAAGATAGATGACTTTAAATTTATAATTTGATTCTAGAAAAATTTCCATTGTCTGTAAAATTTTCATTAAATCTCTTTATTCCAAATAGAATGCAGTATTTTTTTAATATATGAGAAATCAATACCTAAGAAATAGTGAGTTAATACTTTGTTAAGTATGTAGTGATGAGTGCAAACCAGACTTATTGTGATGATCTGTAGCGGCAGGAAGGGAATGGCAGCAAGGTTCGGGATGGTTCTGGGCAGACAGGTCAGGGAAGGAGAGTCTTGGAGCCCTTGGTAGCTTTTCATACTTTATTTAGTAGAGATGGCCAGGTACATGGCAGGCAGGGGTGCCAGGGGGGCTGGGAGGTTGGCAGGCCTCCCAGCCCCCAGCATATCTCACCCTCTCGACTGCTTTCTTCTCTCTCTGCTGCTGCTGCCCCTTCGTCCTGTCAGTTCTGTCAGTCGGTCCTCACAGTTCTGTCTGTTGGTCCTCGCAGTTCTGGCGTCCTCATGACGCTGCCCATTTAAGCCCATGTCCAACTCAGGTGTGCCCACTTGCGCATGCCCACCCTGGAATGCTCGCAGTACCGCAGGTGTCCATCATCAGTGGTGGGAGGGTGGAAATTCCTGATCAACCTTTACCCTACATGATCACTTCTCAGTAAATACATAAATTGAATAATTATGTTGTTTACCTGGTTTGTGTCAATTATGTTGTTTACCTGGTTTGTGTCAGATAAAAAGTAACATTTTAAATGGGTTTTCAGTATTAATAAACTGAGACTTAATGTTTTCATATGGAAAATGCTGAAATCAACTCTTCCTCTTGGAATCTTCATTCCTAATCTCTGCCTTTTGGTCACTTCAACCATTTCCTGTCACCTAATTACTCTTCACTGCTTGCCATCTTTACCTGACCTGTTTTGAGGGAGAAGGGAAGCTACATTAAGCTCCTGTTCTGTCATTTTGAGAGTTGAGACATGTTTTGAAACTCCTTTTTCACCAGATTTTGCTAATGACCTGGTGGTAATTGTGAACAGATTAGCAAAGTAAGAAGGCCTGTGGCTAAGCACATAACAAATTGAAGCTTGCTCAGTGCGTATTGGTGCTTTTGCTTTGGTCTGTCTCTAAGCTGCCACCTTTATAACTTTGAATGACTAAGGAGTTAGAAGAAAGCAAGAGTAAATTTGTGGCCTTTATTTGTAAAATACTTTTGAGAAAGAGAAACCTCACCATCAGCATCAGTAATAAATGCTTTTTGAAAATCGACTACTTTGAAAATAGGTAAAATGACTCAGAAGGTCCAGCTTGGTACAAAATATGTAGCTGGAATAATGAAACAGAACGTCTTTAACATATGGAACTTCTTTATCAACCTTCTACATCAGGCGCATCTAGCATACCCTAGACAAGTCCATCAGAAATTATTTTGATTGGATGACTATTTTGATAATGTTCTTTCGATCTATGAGCAGGAAATGTCTTTCCATTTCTTCGAGCCATCTTCTATTTCTTATAACAATGTTTTATAATTTTCTTTGTGTAGGTCTGTAGCAGCAGGAAGCGTGGCACTGGGCAGGTTCGGGATGGTTCTTAGCAGACAGGGCTTAAAGGAAGGAGTCTTGGAGCCCTCGGTGGCTTTTATGCCTTTTATTATCAGAGGTGGCCAAGTACATGGTAGGCAGGGGTGCAGGGGGGAGGAGGGATGGGGACAGGAGGCTGGCAGGCATCCCAGCCCCCTGCGCATCTTACCTCTTGGCTGCTTTGCTACTGCTGCTGCTGCTTGTTGGTCAGTACTGTTGGTCCTGGCGTCCTCATGACACCGCCCATTTAATCCCGTGTCAAACTCAGGTGCACACACTTGCGCATGCCCACCTAGGTATGCACGCGGCACTGCAGGTGTCCATCATTACACCAGTGGTGGGAGGGTGGAAAGACCTGATAGTTCTCTGACCCTACAGTGTCCTTCACCTCCTTTATTAGGTTTATCCCCAGATATTTGATTTATTTTTGTTTCAATTATAAAAGGGATGGTTTTCAAATTGATTGTTTGCATATAGGAAGGTTACTGATTTTTGTGTGTTGATTTTGATCCTGCTACTTTATTTAACTGGAAAGCAATTTACAGATTCAATGCTATTCTAATAAAAATGCCAATGACAGTCTTCAAAGAGATAGAACAAATATTGATGAAATTCATATGAAACAAGGGAAAACCTTGAATAGCCAATTCTCTACTGACCGTGAAAAAGGAGAATGGAGGTATCACAGTCCCAGACTTCAAACTAAAATACAAAGTCATAATGATTAAAACTGTATGCTACTGGAACAAAAACAGATACACAGATAAATGGAACTGAATAGAAAATCCAGAAATAAACCAATATATTTATGGACAACTAATCTTTTACAAAGGTGCAAAGCATATACAATGGAACAAGGACAGTTTGTTCAACAAACGGTGCAGGGGAAACTGGATAGATATATGCAAAAGAGAAAAAAAAAAGAAGCTGGACTAGTACTTCACACCATGCACAAAAAAAATCAAAATGTATAAAAGACATGAACATAAGACCTGAAACTGTGAAATATATAGAATAAAATATAGGCAATGACATCTCAGTAGCATTTTTACTTTTTCTTTTTGGTTTATTTATTGATGCATACAAGAACTGGGGGATAGTCCAGAGGTGTGGGGTGGGGGGTGTTGAGAGGATTCACCAGAGACAGAAGGGGGAGCAAAACAGGCAAATCTACTGAAATACACTGCTGAGGGGAGCAGCGGGCAAGGCAGGAAAGGTCTGCTGCACCATGTGGGTGACCTCCCTGACCAGGGATTGAACTTGTGCAGCAGCGGCTGTGGATATTTTATAGTGCGGTACTTAACTCCTTGGACCACCAGGGAGGTCCCTCAGTAGCATCCTTTTTTTTTTTTAAATTTATTTATTTATGCATACAAGAGCTGGGGTACAGGCCAGAGTCCAGGGCAGTGAGAGGATTCACCAGACACAGAGTGGGGAGCAGAACAGGAAGTCTGACTGAAACACACTGCTGAGGGGAGCAGCGGATGAGGCAGGAGAGGTCTGCTACACCATGTGGGTCCCCTCCCTGGCCAGAGGCAGGGATCAGTCTTGTGCTGCAGAGGCTGTAGTTTGCTTCATAGTGTTGCTTAACCCACTGTGCCACCAGGGAGCCCCCTCCCCCCCCCACCCCCAGTAGCATCTTTAAAGACACATGCCCCAAAGCAAAGAAAGTGAAGGAAAAGATGAACAGCTGGGAATACTACAAATTAAAAAGCTTCTGTACAGCAAGAGACGGTAAACAAAACAAAGAGACAACCTACTGACTGGGAAAAAAATGTCTGCACACAATACTACTGATAAGGGACTGATCACAAAGATCTACAAAGAGCTGGTGAGACTCAACAAAAACAAAGTAAACAATCCAAAAAAATGGGCAGAAGAGCTAAAAAGACACTTCTCCAAAGAGGAAATGCAAATAGCGAACAGGTATATGAAAAAATGTTCAACATCTCTTATAATCAGGGAAATACAAATCAAAACCACAATGAGATACTACCTTACACAAGCAAGAATGGCACATATTAAAAAGACATTAAACAACAAATGTTAGCAAGGATGTGAAAAAAAAAAAAGGAAATCTCCTACCCTGCTGGTAGGAATGCAAACTGGCCCAACCATTGTGGAAAGCTGTGTAGAGGTTCCTCAAACTACTAAAAATGGAGCTAACATATGACCCAGCAATGCCACTCCTAAGAATCTATCCAAAGGACACAAAAACATTAATTCAAAAAGATACCTGTACCCCTATGTTTAATGCAGCATTTTTTATAATAGGTAAGATATGGAAACCCAAATGCCCCAAAACAGATGACTAGATCAAGAAGATGTAATACTATTCAGCAATCAAAAAAGATAAACTCATGTCATTTACAGCAACATGGATTGAGCTGGAAGGGATTATGCTCAGTGAAATAAACCAGAAAGAAAAAGAAATATATCAGATGGTTTCACTTATAGGAGGAATGTAGGGAAACCAAATAAGGGATGAGGAAAAAAATAAGTATAATGAATTTTAAAACAAAATTAATAGGAAAATATTAATCAGGCACTCTGCAAGGGAGGGGGAGTATAAAAACAGGGGAAGGAAGAACACAAAGGGCTAGGGTGAAGGTGCATGGAGAATTTTAGAGACTACACCTAAGAGGAGAAAGCATACCTTCTACAAAAAGGAATAATGATGTAAGATATATATATATATATAATGTGCATAGCAATAAAAAATTATTTTGAATGTGTGTAACTAGCATGCAATGAAATAACTAGCATATTAATTTTAGAAAATAGTTTGTTTTCTTAGAATGTTAGAAAGAATGGAAGGGAGACATATGTGAGACTCAGAATGGAAGTTAACTTCCCAAATCTTTCCTCTACGTTTTCTTAGTTTTCCTGGTTTCAGTAACTCAGTAACAGAGATTCCAGAAAAGCAAAGAAACCATGAAATATATCAGTAGTCAATGAAACATGACATTTTAAATGTCCACACCTCCAAAATGCTCAAAATGTATAGTTTAGTGGATTATTTTGTGTAAAAGATGTGTTTAGTTTATCCATTCATATTTCATAGAATTAACATTAAATTTTAATATGTTATGTGATAGGTATTTGTAGTAATTCTTAATTGTATCCAGACATGGCTGGTCATATTTATGATGCTTCCAATATTAACTCTTGGGTCAGAAATTCAATATTTAATTTCAGAACTATTCCTAAAGGAAATCAGAATGTACTTCATAAACATGCTTTGGTATCCTTCAGTCTCCAGTTTCCATCAACACTTTGAATTAAAACAAAGAAACTACCAATGTCTTCACTTAAAAATAAAGTAAAGTAAACTTACCTAGTAAATTCAGCTCAAAATAAAATTGTGAAGTGGAAATATTTTTCTGAAATTATTGTGCTCCTCATTCTGTTCTTTAGTTTTAGTATTCAACCCCTGATATCCAACATTCTAGCAATCCCCTTTGGCTTCCCAGAAATTTGTCTTTGACTATTCCTTTCACTTCCAACCACTCAAACGCATACAGAAATATTGGGCTTTCCTTCTTGAAGACCAAGTAGACTAATCTAAAGCAATCTTCCTTAAAACACCCATTTCTGTTCTTTCTTTTTCATCAAGTACCCACTAATTAAAGGAAAGCAAACTGGGTAAGTTAACTAATAGGAAGATATTAAAGAATGAGTCAAAGAACTCAACATTTGTTGCATATTATTTCAAAAAAGCCTGGTATAAAGAAGAACAATACTTGTGGAGAGAGGGATATGATGTTCACTATTTATTTCCTGATTCTCCTGCCCTATTATAAAGGGGCTTAGGATCAATTAAAAGGAAACTCAAGGGCCCTCCCTGGTGGCGCAATGGGTTAAGCAACGCACTATGAAGCAGACCGCAGTCACTGCAGCACGAGTTCAAGCCCTACTGCCCGCCAGGGAGGTGACCCACATGGCACAGGCAGACCTCTCCTGACTCCCCGCTGCTCCTCTCAGCAGTGTGTTTCAGTCCATCTGCCTGTTCTGCCCACTGCTCTGTCTGGTGGATTCTCTCGCCTCCCCACACTTCTGGCTTGTACCCCAGTGCTTGTATGCACAAATAAATAACTATTAAAAAAAAAAAAAAAGGAAACTCAATATGCCAATGTCAGGGTACAAATCCATATATGTCACTGTCATTCAGGCAGGTGGGTCAGAGAGGACAAGCTGGCCAATGGGTCAGGAGGCTACCAGGCCTTCTAACCCCCAGGGACTCTTCACTCTTTCTGAGATCTCTGGTGTTCACTCATGGCCTCTCTGCTGGTCTCTACTGTGCACTGCCGCAGGGACCTGTGCTGCACTTATATACTCAGCCTCCAGGCTCAGGTGTCCACTGTCAGTAAAGTATACCCTGAGCCCACGCTCCCAAGCACCTTCTACATTTAGGGCCACAGGTGATAAACACAGAGGCCAGTTGTGCAAAAGCCTGAGAAATCTTTATTTACCCTACAGTCACGAACTATGTGATTCTTGACTAAGGTCAAGAGTAAATCGTTAACTATTAGGACCATTCATGTTCATCTGTAAATGGAAGGGATAATCCTATCTGTCCTGCCTCACTGTGAGACAATAAGCCAACAGAAAGAGAAGTCAAACTTCAAATTTCTTTAAGTAAAACTAAACCCCGTAATGGTATTTGTCATTGTCTACCAAACTTGTCTGTGTATTTCTGGAAAACCATAGTTGATTTTTAAAATTTTCTTATCTTTAGTTACCATATTTAAAATGAAAATTTCAGTAATAATAGAACTTTTTTCCTCTGATGGTTGAAAGGGGTAAATCATGACTTCAAAACAAAGATATTTTCTTGTGATATACTTGCTCAAGCCAGCTCTCTAATTCTTAGGTTATAACTTACGGAGTAATATTTTCATAACACTTTAAATTTCAACATTTTTGAACATTTCTTGAAAAGTAATCACTGTGTACAAGGCACAGCACAGAGAGTAAAGTGGAAGGTGGGAGATGCATGATAGGTAATAGGTGAACCATGTCCCATCTCTGCACAAAGCTCGTATATCTGCTACAATTTAGCAGCTACATTGATGTTCCAACTAAAGGTTATGTCACTTGTGGATTGGGCAAGGTAAGCAAAGACAGATCTCATTATGCAATAATGATTTATCTGCAGGAGTCCTCTTGGACAAGGCAAATGGGACAGATTAAGCAGTGGAACCAGTTAAGGTTGAGGAGAAAGAAAATGACATATAGACATCTTAGGACATGCAAATGTACTTTCCTTGTATTCTGTTTTGATGCGGGGCCAAAACCTTTGCTTTGTGTATGGATCTGTTTATCAGAGCTCAGCTTTGTCTTTTATGCCACAGAACTATATTTAGATTCAGTTTCAGCTTCACTGAGTGGTGTAAGAACTTAAAGACATATGCATGGTAAGGTCACTCAATGTAATATATGTCTAGATTTAAAGTTTTTTTTTTTTTCTTTCCTTTGTCTTTCATTTAATTTGACTGCAACTAGCCATTATAGAACTTTTCCAAAGTATTCATCTTAATTTTCATGGAAACAACTTTTTTTTCCCCACACACATTTCATTTGTTTATATAAAATTGCATAATTTAAATAGAAAATGTAATTGCACAGTTTTTAGAAAAATTCACTTATCTCTACTATGCATATAAATCAATAGGTAAGTTTGCACAGGTCAACTAGAGACTAGACCATGTGCCAGGAATCTTCCTCCCTGAAATGCAATGAGGGAGGAAAGGCTTCAGACAGCCAAAGGGAAGAGATTTCTCTGAGCCTGTAAGTTGCTTAAGTGAAATGATTGCCTCCACTACATTCAAATGACCAGCACTTGTTTTTGGTCCTTGTGACATAGGCCAAGCTTATGAAAGTGAAGTGGTACCTCATCGTAGTTTCACTTTGCATTTTCCTGATGGTAGGTGATGATAAGCATTTTTTCATATGCCTGTGGCAATCTGTGGGTCTTCAGAGAAGTACCTTGTTAGCCCCTCTGCCCATTTTGACTGGATTATTTGTTTTCACTTTATTGAATTATATTAGCTCTTTGTAATCCTTGATGTCAGCCCTTTGTCAAATGAATGGTGTGCAAATACTTTTTCCATTCGCTAGGGTCTCTTCTCATTTTCTTTCACTGTGCAGAAACTTTTCACTTTGATATGGTCCCAATTCTTTATATTCTCTTTTTTTCCTTATGACTAGATACAAATCTACAAAGACATCTCTGAAACCTATGTTGTGGCGAAGTGTTTTGCCTATGTTTTTATCTATGTGTTTTGGGTTCAGATCTGACATCCATTTTGAATTCAGTTTTGTGTACTGTGTGAGATAGTCATTTAGTTTCATTCTTCATGTAACTGTCCAGTTTTCCCGTTACATTTTATTGAAGAGGCTTTCTTCATTCTAGTATATACTCTTGGTTCCTTTGTTGCATATTAACTCTCCATATAGGTGTGTGTTTATGTCTGGATTCGCAATTCTGCATCTGTTTGCTCCAGTTCTATGCTGTTTTAATTCTTTTTTTTTTTTTTAAAGATTTATTTATTTATGCATACAAGCACTGGGGTACAGGCCAGAGGTGTAGGGGGTGAGAGGATTCACCACAGAGAGCGG
>JAGFMF010011830.1:8155456-8174189 GCA_019455555.1 Galemys pyrenaicus | reverse complement strand
GCACAGCAGGAGAGGTCTGCCGCACCATGTGGGTCCCCCCCTGGCCGGCCGCAGGGATCGAACTCGTGCTGCAGTGGCTGTGGTTTGCTTCATAGTGCGCTGCTTAACCCACTGCGCCACCAGGGAGGCCCCTAATTCTTATGGCTTTACAGTACAGTATGACATCTAGAAATGTGATACCACCATTCTTCTTTTATTGCCAGGATTGCTTTGGCTATTTGGGGTCTTTTGTAGTTCCTTATGAATTTCAGTAATATTTCTTTTCTTTTTTTGAGGAATGATATTGTAATTTTGATAGGAATTGCATGAAATCTACATATTGCTTTGGTTAGGATGGCCATTTTGACAATGTTGATTGACAATATTGATTCTTCCAGTACATGAGCAAGCAATTTCTTTCTTTTTAAATTCTTTTTATATTCTTCTTTTAAAAACAAACCTCCTTTGTTAGTTATTTGTGTATGTGTGTGTAATTGTAAATGGTATCATTTTCATTTCTTCCTCTTTCAGAGCACTGTCTGTTTACAGAAAGAGAACTGATTTTTGTGTATTGATTTTATAACCTGCGGGCCTCCCTGGTGGCACAAGGGGTTAAGCACCGCACTATGAAGCAAGCGTCTGTAGTCACTGTAGCACTAGTTCAATCCCTGGCCAGGGAGACCAGAGAGGACCCACATGGTGCAGCAGACCTCTCTTGCCTTGCCCGCTGCTCCCCTCAGCCAATTTCAGTCAGTCCACCTGTTCTGCTCCCACTCTGTCTCTGGTGAATCCTCTTACCCCCCACAGCTCTGGCCTGTACTCCAGTTCTTATATGCATAAATAAATAAAATAAATAAAACTGATTTTATAACCTGCCCCTTTGCTAAACTAATTTGTTTTTTATTTATTTTTAAATGATTTATTTGTTTGTTTGTGTAGAGAAGAACTGGGCTATAGGTCAGAGGTATGTGTGGGTTGAGAGGATTCACCAGAGACAGAGTGAGGAACAGAACAGGCAGATTTGCTGAAATATACTTCTAAGGGGGAGCAGTGGGCAAGACAGAAGAGGTTCTGCTGTGCCATATGTGGGTTAACTCACTGGCCGTGGATCAATCTCAGGCCACAGTGCTGATAGTGCTGAGACGTAACCCCAATGTCACCAGGGAGGCCCCAGCTAAATTAATTTATTACTTCAATTAGTATATCAGGGCAGTCTTTAGGTTACACTATGTACATTATCATGTAATCTGCAATTAATGATAGCTTTATCTTTTTTCCCAATATGGGTTCCTTTTACATCCTTCTCTTGGCTAATTGCTCTAGCTTGACTTCCAATACTATGTTGAAGAGTAGTTGTGGGAGAACATCCTTGTCTATACCAGTTCTTGGTTGAATGGCTTTTAGTTTTTCACCACTGAGAATGATGTTAACTGTGGGTTTCTCATACATGGCCTTTATTATGTTAAGTTTAAGGTATACTCTCCCCCCTCCCCATTTTTCCCGAGTTAGTGGAGAGCATTCATCAAAAATGGATACTGAAGGTCCTCCTTGGTGGAACAAGGGGTTAAGGTGCAGCACTGTGAAGCTGTCTGTAGCCACTGCAGCAAGAGTTCAATCTCCAGGGAGGTGGCCCACATGGAGCAGCAGACCTGTCCTACCTCGCCCTCTGCTCCCCTCAGCAGTGTATTTCAGTCCCTCTGCCTGTTTGGCTCCCCACTCTGTCTCTGGTGACTCCTCTTACTACCTCCCCACCTCTGGCCTGCACTCCAGTTCTTGTACATATAAATAAAAGAAATGGATACTTGGGCCTCCTTGGTGACACAAGGGGTTAAGCACCGCACTATGAAGCCTACGCAGCCACTGCAGCACAGGTTTCATCACCAGCCATGAAGAGGATCCACAGGCTAGAGCAGACCTCTCTGGTCTCCCCCACTGCGCCCCTCAGCAGTGTATTTCAGTCCATCTGCCTGTTCTGCTCCCCATCTGTCTCTGGTGAATCCTCACACACACACATACCCACCTCTGGCCTGTACCCCAGTTCTTGAATTTACAAATAAAATCTTTTTTAAAAAAAAAAAGAGAAGAAAAGAAATGGATACTGAATCTTATCAAATGCTTCCTCAGTGTATATCAATGTGTTCATATGGGTTTTGTCTTTCCTTTTACTGATGTAGTAAATTACATTGATTTATTTTCAGATATTGAACCAATCTGTACATATCTTGTTTTTTTTTAAGATTTTATTTATTTATGCCTACAAAAGCTGGGGTACAGCCCAGAGGTGCCGGGGAGGTGGGGTGGTGGTGGTAAGAGGATTCACCAGCGACAGAGTCTGGAGCAAAATAGGCAGATGGACTGAAATACACTGCTGAGGGAAGAAGAGGGCGAGGCAGGAGAGGTTTGCCACGCAGTTCCCCTCCGTGGCTGGGGATCAAACCTGTGCAGTAGTGACTGTGGAAGCCTCACAGCTCAGCATGACACTCAACCTCTTGCGCCACCAGGGAGGCCCCCAGTATAAATCTTTTAACTGAATTGTTCATCATTTACATTTAGCATGATTGTTGGTGTATAAACACCTGTTGCTGTTATTTTGTTAATTTTGTGGTTCTATTTTCTTGTTCAGACTTTTGTGTATTTCCTTTCCTTTGGTTTATGAAACCTCCTTTCAACATTTCTGGAGGGGGCAGAGTCTGGTGTTTAAGAACTCCCCAGTTTCTCTCTGTCGAGAAGGCTTTTAGTTTTCTCTCATATCTGAAGAGAGCCTTGCAGAATACAGTACTCTTGGTTGAAATATTTTAATCTTTAAGTATTTTGATCAGGTCACTCCACTTACTTCCTCTTTGCCTATATTGTTTCTTCAGAGAAGTCTGATGTTAGTTAGCCTTGCTGGCATTCCTTCATAGGTTCTCCCCTTGACCGCTTCTGTTTTCTTTGTTTTGAATTCCTGAAAGATTCATGCTATTTGTCTGGATATGTGTCCCATTTTGTTTAGGTACCCTGGTGTACCTTCTTTAGCTTCATGGATTTATATCTTTAGCTCCTTTAGGTTTGCTGTTTCCCTATATTATTTCTTTAAAGTTTTTCCCTTCTGTTTATTCATCTTCTGGATACCCATTATTCTATATTTCCTTTCTGCATGCAATCAGCCAATTCTTGAACTGGTTTTTTTTTTTTCCTTTTTTGTTTTGTATCTCTCTTCATCCACCTGTGTGTGTGTGTGTGTGTATGTGTATGTATTTTCACCTTCAAAGTAACTGATCATTTGCTTTATTCTACTTCTGTAGCTAGGTCTAGATTTATTTTTTTCATCTCTACTACTCCATTCCCTCCTCTCCATTATTGTCTTATTTAAAACTTCAATTTCAATTCTTCTGATTTGATTTTATTTCCCAGATCATTAATTAGTTTTTCTCAGTTTTCTTGTATATCCCTGATCCATTTTTCTGCATTGTCTCTATATTCTTCTATTTTTTGACTATTTTGAATGATGTATCTGATAGAAAGAACAGATCTTCCGTCTCTCTGTAAGTGGGTTCTGGAGGTTTGTTTTCTTTCTGTGTTGTAGTATTACACTGTGGACTGAGGTGACCATTTGTTATGTATTTTCTTCTCACCATTATTTCCTTCCTGGGCTGGTGCTGATATCAGGGATGGTAGGTTCACTCATAAACCTTCTGTTCAATGTAGTGTAACTCTTCAGTGTCCAACCTGCTTAAATCTGTGCTGGTCTCTGCTCTACGAAGGATTATCCTACTGTATCTAAGGCTCCCTTTCAGACATTCATCCCTCTGGTTCTCCGTTCCATGTGCCACAGCCAGTGGTATCTAGGTCCCGTCACTGGCTTTATAACTGGCCTTCTCCTCCTGCAAATGTTGTCTAGATATTGTGAGGAAAGTAGTTCCAGCTCATGAAGCTGATATTTGGCAGCTGGTTGGTGGGGGCTGGGCTCTCCTTGCTGACAAATATGAGCCAGGAGCAGCCTAGCTCTCATTCATGAAGCTGGCGTCCAGAGGCTGTGCTCCAAAGGCTGGTAATTAGAGGTCGAGGGGTCATGGGTCTCATCACCTGGAGGCCAGCAGCTGCTTTTCTCTCTTCATGCAGCTGGAGATGAAAGCACGGCTCCTGCATTGGCAATGGCCACTAGGAGCGGGGTAGTGTGACTCTGGAGGCCTGTGGCAGGATCTGGTTCCTGTTACTGGTAGCTGACAATGGAAGGCAGAAGTTGTCTGTCCCTTGTTGCTGTGGTCTGAGGACCAGGACTCTTGAACGGCAAGCTGTGGCTTGGCTCCTGTGGCTGGCTACCATATGCTGGAAGAGGTATGGACCACACTCTTGCAATTGCCTGCTAGTTACCAGATTTCCATGACCGGACTTGTAGGGTGGTTAGCTTCTGGCTATGTCTTCCTGTCTATGTGAGCTTCCTCTAGTGCAATCTGCAGCCTTCTATTTTAAAATTAGGAAATCACTGACTTCTTTCTGCTGCAATATAGTGGAAAGTACAGAGTGAGCCCATTTCCATACTGCACCATCATTTTTCCCTGAGATCTGAAATTTTTAACATTCTTAAGCATATCTATGACCATAAAATGTGTGTTTTAAAGAAGTGAGTTGATATTACACAATACAAAAATGGGAAAATCTAATGGCAATTCTCTCTCCCCTTTCCGACTATGAGTAAACAATTAAGTTCACTCCCCTACTGATCTTAGAAGGTACTTCAATATCCCTCTCAATATCCCTCTTCCAATTATGTCTAGCACTGTACCTGAACGAATTTTTAAACTGAGAGCATGCATAAACTCGGCACACATGTTGGAATCTATTTTCAATTCTTGCCATTTATCAAAATAGATAATGGAGGATAAATGTTAAAGTGAAATATGGAAAAGAAAGAAAAATTTCTGGAGTAAATTGTAGGATAAAATTTATCCGACTTTAAATGTAATCCAACTTTCTATGTAAGGAAGCATTAGAAATTACAGACAAAAAGTCAACTGGACTATTTGAAAAAAAACTGTTGCATAGAAAATAATGCTAAAAATTAAAAAAATAAGCACATATATAAAATCTGGTGTAGATTAAGTAGATTGAATAATTTACACAGACTTAATAACTAGTTCCATAATTACATGTATATATTTAACAACTTTAAATTACATAATTGTATGTATACTGGTAAAAAACAGTAAGATGATAATAAAATATTTCAAAGTTTATAAACAGATAATATAAAAAAGATAAAGAATCCAGAAAATATCTGAGAAAATATTTAGTCTTAATAATCAAAGAAATGAAAATAATACTCTCAATCACTAAAATTAGAGACATTTTCAAAGTTTACATTAAGATTACTCAATGTGATAAAAAAAATCTCAAAGATATCCTGCAAAGGCTATATATTGATATGTTTTTTCTGGAAAACAAATTGTCAATAGAGATTAAGCACTATAAAATATTCATGTCCTTTGATTAAATAATTTCCTTCTAGGAGTTCATCCATAGACGATAATCTAAAAAGCAAGATGTACCTGAATTCAAAGATAATCATTGAAAACCTAGTTATTGCAGAAAAAAAATAGAAACCCTTTCTCTGTAAGTTTAAATTATTTCAACACAAACAGTTTTTAAAATACAGAAAAAGGATAATTATAACATGATAGAACTAATCAAAAGAAACGTGGGCTGACTATATTAATATCTTACAAGTCATATTTTAGAGAAAAGAATACTACCAGGAAAAGAGAGGATCATTTCGTAATGATAAAAACGCTAGTTTCTAACTAAAATAATTCTAATGTTTATGTAGCTACTAGTAGTGTTTTTAAATACATGAAGTGAAATAATAGAGGAAGGAGAAACACAGAAATCTACAGTTATAGTTGGAGCCTTTAACATGTACTTTCAGTATTTAATAAAATAGATAGTAGCCAGAAAATCTGTAATTATATAAAAGTTCTGAACAATGCTATCATATTACCTAATTGACATTTATTGAGCGTTGCACACAGTAATTGCAGAATACCATTTTTTAAAAGTATGTACAGACCATTTACCCAGGTGTATATTCTGATACACAAATGAGTCTCAGTGAATGTAAACCATTCCATGTAAATGTCACTTCTCATTGATGATAGAGTTTTGCTGTTCTTGCCAACTTTATAGTTTGGTAGGCCAGATAACCCAGTACTGATGGGTAGCTCAGGTTGCATGGTTACTTGATGGTCTATCATTAAGCATTCACAAAGAAGTATATTAGTTAAATGTTCTGTATGATTAGGAAGGTTAAGAAAGCCAACATCTACTGTTTGCAAGTGGGAAACCCAGGAGAGCTGATGGTGTAAATTCCAATTAGAGTTTGAGTCTGACTGATCTGTCAGCTTAAAGACAATAAGGCAGAGAGAAAGAATTTCATTACTCAGAGTTCTATGTATGCAGGTCTCCATATATTGGATGAAGCCAACCCCATAGGGAGAGTAATCTTCTGTACTCAGTCTACCAAATTAAATGTTACAGAAACACCATTACAGACACTGATAAATAATGTTTAATCAAATATCTGAGCACTCCATGATCTAGTTGAATTGACACATAGAATAATCTATCCAATGAAAGGTGGAGGAGAAAGTAATCATAGATAACTCTTTGTTTTCTGTTTTAAATCATTGTGTGGGTGGGGGTTCCTGGATTCTGAAGAGAATATGGAAAGTAGATGTAAGAACATGTAAAAAGTACAGCAATAGACATGATTTGTAGAACCTGGGGGATATTTAATTATAAACATCTAGTTTTGGATCAGGATTGGAGTGATAGAATTAGTATATAGGCTTTGGTTGATGAAATTCACCAGAGAGTATACAGTAAGAAAGCATTAGAGGGTGAAGGATCATTCTATAATAATCCTTTGGAGGATTATAACAAGAAAGGACAGTAGAAAGACAAGGACAAAGATTCAAAATAACTAAGGTGAAAGAGAATAAGTCAGAGCAGGAGTTTTAAGAATGACTAAAAGGAAAGCTATGGCATATGCTGAAGAGAGGTAAATATGGTAAGTACTGAAAACTATGGATAGATATAGAAAGTCAGAGATGTGTTTACCCTCAAGGATAATAATTGCAGAGGTTGAAAAGACTGAGAAGTAACAGGGCAGAGGAAATAGACATATGAAACATCCACTTTATTGAAATTGATGGGAGGTGAGGAAATGATGCAGGATGGAAATAGTGTGAAAAATGTTCTTTTAAAATGCTGAAGAAGGGCCTCCCTGGTGATGCAGTGGGTTGGGCAATGCACTGTGAAACAAACCACAGTCACTGCAGCTTGAGTTCGATCCCTGCTGTTGGTCAGGGGTGGTGACCCACATGGCGCAGTGGACCTCTCCTGCCTCACCTGCTGCTCCCCTCAGCAGTGTGTTTCGTTCGATCTGCCTGTTCTGTTCCCTGCTCTGTCTCTGGTGAATATTCTCACCCTCTGCACCTCTGCTCTGTAAAGAAATCTTTAATTTAAAAAATAAACAAATAAATAAATAAAATGCTGAAGAAAAAAAATCAGTGAAGGGAAGAAAGTTAATGCAACAAGGTCTCTGAAGAATCGTAAAAGATGAAGTGACTGGTTTTGGAAACAGTTGGTATCACAGCTCATTTATCCTTTTCTGGTCCAGATGAACAGAGGGGGATACTTCACATTATAAAACTGCATTATATTACATTGATGAATGACAATTTCTAATTTCAGATATATGTCCTTTAATAAGCTTAGAGTATTGCTTAATTTCATGGTTTCAAAAAGAATCTATATACAAATGGATCTATATCTAAATATATATGTACTGTGTGGGTACAGAACTATAGAACTGACATCAGCAAAGTTATGGGAGTGATTTAAAATACATTTATTTTTTTTCCTTTGTTCTCTGTCTAAATAATGATAAAGGGCCCCAGGGGATGTATTTCTTTTGTAAGAGAGTCACAAAATTCATCTTTCTTACTTATTTTTCTCTCTTTTTCCCTTCAAAATACTATCCAAATATCTCCACATTCTATTTTAGGATCCACTTTTTTCTGTACTAATCTAATATCTTTTCCTAGATCCCTATTTTGCCAATTTCTTCCCATTAAATCTATCCTGAACCTGTAGCTTAAATTTAATTTTCCTAACATGGTAGTTGCAGTTTCACTATTCTATAAAAATCCTTAAATGATTTCACCAACTTCTTTGCTAAATAAAACACTAACTGAAACACATATTTTCATAGCCTAATATTCAAGGCACTCTAAAATCAGGTCTCTACTTTTCAACCTTCTCTATAGTTTCTTCCTAGCACTTATCTTTCATCCAAGTGAAACTGATGTGTTCTGTTTCTTAAAATTATTTACATGGGCCAGATATTGTAGCAAAGATTGTGTACTTCATAGCCCTGGAAGACACCTTTCACACTGAATTGTGATTAGTGCCTTCTAGGGTTATGTAACTAACACCTGTCCATTATTTAACAGCAGAAATATTATTACAAATTGTAAACTCCTCTTCTACGATGACTTGCAGTTGATATTTCCCCCTCTATTCTTTAAACCTACATATAGTGAAATTATAACTGAACTAATCCAAACTCAAACCAGTAGTACCAGTATTCCAAACCTTTTGTAAAATGATCTTGCTGTAATCTTCTTACTTTAGTCTCAAAATGAATTCTTCATTATTAAGTAATGTTATATACAATTATGTCTCTTAAAATTGAGAGCCTTATCCCTGAGCCATTTCTTTATCTTTCCTTCCATCTTCATTCCTTCCCATCATCTTCCGACAAATTAAAAGCAATTTATTTTTCACTAAACAAAACAGTTTTCACCAGCTCCATAAAACCACCAATCATTATTCTACCTCACAATCATCCCTTTATTCCTTGAGTTATTTTTAAGATTGTAATCTATGCTACAATATAAAATACTTGTTTAATATGTCATATTCATCCATCATACATCAATTTTTGATCAACCATCAATAGACTGTGACTGAAAGTTTTTAGTGTCTGAAACTTTGGCTTTTATATTATTTGTATTATTGAACATAATATGCCATCATATTGTTTATTGTTTTGATAGTTTCCCTAAACTTAAATATGACAAATATAATCCTCATGTTAGTCTGTAAGACAGTTAAAGAGATAACTCAATTTGTAAGTTGGAGTATAATTTCATAGATTTTTTACTGTCTGGTGTACTTAGTTACCATTTTTCTTTGAGGTCTATCAAGAAACTCTCCTCTCATTCTATATGTGGTATGACTTTATGAGGTGTAAGCGAGTCAATGGTTGTTTTTCCTGGAGAATGCTTCCTGAAGCTGCTGGTGCCTTTCTTTAACCAATATGTGGAAAATATCTTCTTAAATAATTAACAGATACAGAAGGAGCAGAAAGATGATGGTGAAAACTGTAATGATATTCTCACCCTTTTTATACTTGAGGTCAGTGCATTCCTGAATTGCCCATTTATATGGGTCATTATATTCTCCTTTTGGAAACCAGTTTTGAATTGGATTGCTGTTATTTTATAACTGAACGAGAGATCCATAGCATATATATGTAATATCATTCAATTATTTTGCATTTTGTAATGCAAGGCACTGTGTTGGATATTTTGAGGTATGTCCATAGGGTGTATAACTCGTATTCTGCTCTCAAATTGCTTAACAACCTAGTAAGAGAGATGCAGGGCTTGTCACAGAAGGATTACATGACTTCTGATGAAGGACTAAACTCCTTTATTTTAGAGGCTCATAGAGGCTTCATGGAGGAGACATTAGAAATGGCCCCAAGGAGAGTTAAAACCATCTCAAAGACAGATGCAGGTTCTAACAATATAGTAATATAGGTTTTGAATTATGAGGATTAGAAACTAATTTGGAAAGAAAAATTGTAGTCAAAGAATGGATATATATATATAATAATGCTAAAATGATGTATATGGACTTCATTAGGAAAAGGAGGAACCATGATAAAATTTTAAAGAGGATCAAAGTTTATGAAATATACCCAGTATTTAGAAAATTGAAGTTAGTATGAAATGCAAGAATGTGGGAAAGAAAGGTCTGATGTAATGATTTATAATTTGTAAATTTTTTTATCACATTCTCTTAAACATCATTAAAAATGTCTGTCAACAAAACATATTTCTAGCAAACTATATTATAGTACATAAAAGAGTTTTATTTATGATCTATCTTGCAGGTATTTTAATTATTTATAGTATCTCTAGATTAACCCTGTGATCATATCATAAAGGAATCATAACTATCACTGAGTTTGAATTATATTTTAGTATATTAAAATACGTTTTATAATCCTTAAGTATCCATTTAGTTCAAGAGTGGTGGTGATTACATTTTCCTGAAATTGCCACAGGCTCTAAGGTAGTACATTCTGTCAGTTGTATTATTCAGGGTATTTTTAGGGAAAATATAATCCTTTTCCTTTGTCCTTTATCCAGTGTACTTGGCACACAGAAGCCTCGATTTTACACTGCATGCACATGCTTAGACAGAAGCTCAAAGAAGTTCTCTTTCACTAAGTTGTAAGCAGAAAATGACGTTCTGTGTAGCACAAGCCAAGTTTAGAAGCGAACTTCCCACAGAATCACGAGACAGCCCCATCTGTAATTTTGGGTGTAGCTGTGGTCGCATGCCAAGTTTTTGCTCTGGGGGAGTTAAATAGGACTGTTTCCCAGAAGTTTTGAGAGCAGTCATGTCAGGATTCCAGTTGAGAGGCCTGACGCTATGCCTGATGACCACTGAGCCAGACTCAGAGGAGTCCTTCCTACCTATTGGTGGCCTGGCTTGTCCCAATTTTCTCAAAGAAGGCCACACTGCTCTGTGACAAAATCATGTGTCAACCTGGAAGACCAGGTCTCACTTTAATAACCCTGAGATTAGTAAAAATAGCTCACCATATTGGTCGTGTTGTGAAAAACTGTTCTTCATTTTAAAAGATTTCCATTTAAAATGCATTAAATTTTTAAAAATATGTCAAAAGGGCAATTATTTGGTATCTGAGAAAAAAAATAGCTGGGTTAATTTTCTCTCCTTGGTGATTGACCAAACACAAATCACATGGCAGGCATTTTTACACTGAATTTGTATTGCAAGACTTTAAAGCTAGACCAGGTTTCAAATTTGATAATCTTCAGGGAGCCATTATATCTGATGAAAACTCAGCAAGAAACATATCTTCTTCACTTCTGATTGTAATCTTCTGATCAAAAATAGGCCAGTTTACTTAGGCATTGCCGGTGGCTGAAAGTGTGAGATCAGAGACCAGGAGCAGGAGAGATGACTGTTTTTGAGGATGGCCCTTAGGGAATAGTGACTTTATTGTTTTCAAAATGCCTAAAGGGCTTCTTCCTTCTGTTTGTTTATTTTAGTGCCTGTGTACTCATCATCTTAGTATTAATAAATTACTCCTTGCTTAAGGTGTACATGTAAGAGGCTGTTTTCCACATAACCTGGAATAGTGCCACCACTGCCACAAGATGAAACAGGCTTGAAAGGCTGAGAAGAACCACAGTGCAGCAACATTCTGCTTTATTTTCTTTGCTCTTCAGATATTAATGACTATGGGGAAAGAAGAGAAACTCCAGTACTCCTTTGTTCTCTTCAAAGCCCAAGTCTTAGGAAAAAAATGTAAAAATACAAGGCACCTCTCAGGCAAGGGACGAAGAAACCCGCCAGCCCAGTACCTGCATTGCATTATATTGATGATTCTGAGTTTAAAAATAAACCACTTTTAAAAAAAAAAAAAGGTAGGCAGGTAGTAGATAGAAAAATTATTGTGGTATTTAAATCATACGTTAGTTTGTTCATATACATTTTCTGTCATATTTTCCCTTGAAGTATGTAGGATTTGGGTGCACAAGAGGCAAGAGATAATGAAAATGAGAAGCTCTGGATCTGCATCATGAAAATAAATGGGTAAAATGAGCCCATCATTGTTATTGTTGGAGATATGCAAATCAGTAAAAAATTGCTAGGATGTACAGTTAGTTGTTATGCTAGTGTCTAATAAAAACACAAAAGTGAACCCTTGGACTGTGAGTCAGAGCTCCTCAGAGTGAGCTTAAGTATCTTGTGATTTAGAAGGTAATGAGCACCTAGACCTCAGGGAGGAGAAAAGGAAAGTGAGGGGGAGGGTTTTCTCCAAGAGCAAGTCTCTTAGTTGGGTTTCTCTTTCCCACACTCACCCACATTCAGGCTCCTTCCCTAATCATGGGCTCTTTGGGTTCTAAGTATCCAACTCCAACCAACTTTGTATATTCTGTGACATTGAATAAACAACCTTGCCTCTCCTGCAGTTGCTTACACACCTTTTGTTTTGGAGTGAATATTTGTGTCCACAAAAATGCATATGTTGAAGCCCTAACACCATTATGAATGTGTTTGGAGGTAGAGTTCATGAGGAAGTTCATGGAGGTCATAAATGCAGGGCCCTACACAGAAAGGAATAGTGCTCTCACTATATGGAAGAGAAAGAAACAACAGAACCTTCTTTCTCTGTTACCTGAGGAAATACCTAGAAGGTGTTTGTCTGCAAACCAGATGTGGGCTTCACCAGAAATGGCTTGTACTGTCCAACCTCCACAAGTGTGAGGAGTGTTGTTTGAGCCCCCCAGGCTGTGATAGTTGATTATAGCAGCCTGGAATGATTAAGATGACTGTAAAATGAGGAAAATTAGGTGATTTTATGTTGTTTTCAATTCTAATATTTTATCATTTCAATTAGGGGCTTGAAATAAATCATGGGATATCTTTTACATCTCTTTTTAGTGAAATGTATCTCTGTGTATATGTCTATATACAGACATTTCTAGATCCTGTTATGATTCCTTATGATTTCTCCAAATGTTTATATTCTTTTATATAGATTTACCATTTCTGAGTAGAACATACTGACCCTCAAATTTTCTCCAATTTTTTAAACATATCTTTCTCATGCTTTCCCATACTAACCTATTTCAATTCAACTGGACCGCCATCCTTTGAAAACTGCCATGGGGTGTTAAAAAGTTTCTAGAGATTAGGCTATTTTTGCAGAAAAATATCAAGAAGGACAGATAATTTTAGGATGATTAATGACTATCATTTAGTTAGTTCAAGGTATATATATATATAATTAAAATTAAAATACGATTCATGCCACTATATTTTTTTTTCTACAATTTTTGACGTTTGTTAAACTGAAGAACCTTGAGCCAGAATTCCCTGAGTCCATGAGGCAAGTCTCCTTTTCCTGATTAGATAGCTTATTTTGAATGTTGCTTGCAAGGCTTGGGGCTATGATTACTTTTCTTTGAATTTTGAATGTAGAAAAGAAATCCAATTTCATTTTTTTAAAGATGAAAAAATGTTAATTGCGATTATTAAGATCTTAATATATGATATGAAACTCTTAATATACTTAATCAAAACTAGTATGTCGTGTCTTAATGTAAATCTTATAATAGCAAACTATATGTCTTTAATTATAAGTAATATATTAAAAAGCAAGCTCAGTCTTTTTTTTTTTAAGTAGTCAGGAATAACACATATTATCATCATTTCAAAAATTAGTCATGTCATTCTTAAATATTTTTTCTTTGGGGTAAAAATGGTAGAGTAAGTTTTTGGCACATGAGATTCAATAGTTTTGACAGTGGATCGAGTCACATAAAGCCTTTATCAAGATCTCCATCTATTTCCGCACTCCAAAATAATCCTTATTTGGAGGATGAAACTTTGTGCTGGAAATATTTTTTTCTTTATTTATATATATTTGACATCAATTGTGGTCCCCATTTCCCACCACCATTTCACCAGTGCACTACCACCTCAGTCTCTTGTGCTCTTTCTGTCCTCATCCCATTCCCTCCCCACCCCACACACAGTGTGTTTCTGATTTGTTCTTGTCTTTTTGTTTTTGTTGTGTTGTGTGTTTTTTTTTCATTGTTATTATTCTTTTCCTTGAGCCCATATTTGTTTCCCTTATATTCCTCCTAGAGGTGAAACTATCCAGTATTTTTCTTTTGCCTTCTGACTTACTTCGCTGAGCATGATCCCTTCTAATTCCATCCATATTTCTACAAATGACTCTAGTTTATCTTTTTTGATTGCTGAATAGTATTCCATCATGTATATGTACCACATCTTCTTGATCCAATCATCTATTTTGGCACATTTAGGTTGTAAATAGTGTTGCAATAAACTTAGGGGTACAGGTATTCTTTTGAATCAGTGTTTTTGTGTTATTTGGGTATATTCCTAGATGGGATTGCTGGATCATAAGGGAGTTCCATTTTTAGTAGTTTGCGGAACCACAACACTGCTTTCCATAGTTATTGAACCAGCTTGCATTCCCATCAGCAGTGTAGTAGAGTTCCTTTTTCTCCACATCCTCACCAATATTTGCTGTTGATAATTTTTTTGATATGTGCCATTCTCACTGGTGTGAGGGGGTATCTCATAGTGGTTTTGATTTGCATTTCTCTGATTATAAGAGATGTTGAGCATATTTTCATATGCCTCTTGGCCATTTGCATTTCCTCTTTGGAGAAATGTCTTTTTAAATCTTCTTTTTAGAAATGATTGTTTACTTTGCTTTTGTTTAGTCTGGTCAGCTCTCTGTAGATCTTTGTGATAAGTCCCTTGTCAGTAGTGTTGTGTGCAAAGATTTTTCCCAGTCAGTGGGTTGTCACTTTATTTTGGTTAATGTGTCTTTTGCTGTACAGAAGCTTTTTTTTTTTTAAGATTTATTTATTTATGCATACAAGCACTGGGGTACAGGTCAGAGGTGTGGGGGGCAGTGAGAGAATTCACTACAGAGAGCAGGGAGCAGAACAGGCAGATCAAGGGAAGTACACTGCTGAGGGGAGCAATGGGCACAGCAGGAGAGGTCTGCCGCGCCATGTGGGTCCCCTCCCTGGCTGGCGGCAGGGACCGAACTTATGCTGCAGTGGCTGCGATTTGCTTCATAGTGCGTTGCTTAACCCACTGCGCCACCATGGAGGCCCTGTACAGAAGCTTTTAAGTTTGATGTAGTCCCAGCTGTTTATCTTTTCCTTTACTATCTTTGCTTTGGGTGCTGTGTCTTTAAAGATGTTACTGAGGTCTATGTCATGTAGAGTTTTTCCTATTTTTTCTTCTATATATTTTATGGTTTCAGGTCTTATGTCTAATTCCTTAATTGAATTTGAGTTGGTTTTTGTGCATGGTGAAAGGCAGTATTCTAGTGTCATTCTATTACATGTAGCAGTCCAGTTTGCCCAGCACCATTTATTGAACAAGCTGTCTTCATTCCATCACATATTTTTTTCTCCTTTGTCGAAGATTAGTTGTTTATAAGTCTGTGGGTTTGTTTCTGAGCTTTCTATTCAATTCTGTTGGTCTGTGTGTCTGTTTTTGTTTCAATACCATGCCGTTTTTATTATTGTGGATTTGTAGTATAGTTTGAAGTCCAGAAGTGTGATACCTCCATTCCCTTTGTTTTTAGTCAGGAGAACTTTGGCTAGTGAAGGTTTTTTTGTATCTTCATATGAATTTCATCAATATTTGTTCTATTTCTTTGAAGAATCTCATTGAAATTTTTATTGGAATAGTATTGAGTCTGTAGATTGCTTTTGGTCGGATAGCCATTTTGATGATGCTAATTCTTCCAACCCATGAGCAAGGGATGTCCTTCAATTTCTTTGTTTCTTCTTCTATTTCTTTTAGCAGTGCTTTATAATTTTCTTTGTAGAGGTCTTTCACCTCTTTTGTTAGGTTATTCCCAAGTATTTGATTTTTTTTTGTTTCAATTATAAAATGAATGGTTTTCTTGATTTCCTCTTCTTCTTCAGACTGGTTGCTTGTATATAGGAAGGCTACTGATTTTTGTGTGTTGATTTTGTATCCTGCTACTTTGCTAAACTGACTGATTAGTTTGATTAGATTTTTTGTAGAGTTTTTGGAATTCTCTATGTATATTATCATATCGTCTGCAAATAGTGATTGTTTTACTTCTTCTTTCCCTATTTGGATTCCTTATATGCCTTTTTCTTGTCTAATTGCTCTGGCCAGGATTTCCAGTATTGAAGAGCAGTGATGAGAGTGGGCATCCTTGTCTTGTTCCAGATCTTAAGGGGAAGGCTTTTAGCTTTTCACCATTGAGAATGATATTGGCAATAGGCTTGTCAGATATGGCCTTTATTATGTTATGATATGGTCCTTCTATCCCGAGAATTTTGAGGACCTCCATCATAAATGGATGCTGAACTTTGTCGAATACTTTCTCAACTTCTATTGATATGATCATATGGTTTTTATTCTTCTTTTTGTTGATGTGGTAGATTACATTTATTGATTTTCGGATGTTGAACAATCCTGTGTTCCAGGAATAAATCCTACTTGGTCATGGTGAATTATCTTGTTGATGCATTGTTGGATTCTGTTGGCTAGGGTTTTATTGAGGATTTTGCATTGGTGTTCATTAGAGAGATTGGTCTATCATTTTCTTTCTTTGTGTTGTCCTTGTTTGGTTTTGGTATTAGTATAATGTTAGCTTCATAAAATGTGTTTGGTATTATCCCTTCTTTTTCAATTTTTAAAAAAGTCTGTGTAGGACGGATACTAGTTCATTTCTGAATGTTTGGTAGAATTCATTTGTGAATGTGCTGGAAATTTTAATGTAAAGTAGCTTTATGAATGGTTTCTGAAAGAAGAGGCCTCTGTCACTTTATAAATTTTTAATAAGACATTACTTATCCTTGCAAGGGAATGCTTAGCTACTTACTGTAAGAGAATTGGAAAAAAAATGACAAGATAGGGGTCTTTTAAATGTCTGAGTATTTCCAGAGAAATCAGATGATGACCGCTGACAGGTTTACTGCAGAACCTCTGAAGGTTCTGTACCTTCATCTGTGCACATGCAGCAATCAGTGACAAGAACTTTAACTTATTCAGCAGTATGACTTCAGAGATATTTGATGTGAGACAATTCTCTTATTTTTCTATTATACATTTCCCCAATGTAATACCAATAGCGTCTTTACATTCCTGCTAGGATATCTAGATGTTATTGCTATATGTACCACTTAGTGGATCAACATTATGGTCCATTTTATTTGCTTGTGGAGGAAAAAGGTACAATTATCAAGCATCTCACTTAATTGCAATGCATGATAGATGGACTTCAGCTAAACTCTGTGAGTAGCAACATGGGGCCTACTTTGTTGAGTGATGAATAAATTAATGTGTCCCTCTTATCCATTGATTCCTTTTCACAGTCCTCCAGCGGTTCCTCATGTAAGTCCTTTGAAACCTAATCCAACTGCAACAAAAATTTTTAACCTAATATTTACCAGAGGCAATAGGGACAAATTTGATGATTCCCTTCTTAATTCAGCAATCCTATTTATAATAAGACTTCTGTTTGTATTTTGAGGTACAGATTAACAAGCACATTTACATACTTCTAATTTAGTACTCACTATCGCCTCAAAGATTAATTTACTGGTGAGGTGATAACCTTTCTTAGCACCTATTTTTTCTTTGCAGGGTATAGAAATTATCTATTTCATATCTTTCTTTACTTATCCTTACACATTGCTTAGAATAGATGTTGTTCAGTAAATACTTACCAAAGGATAGAATAAATTGATGGATGAATGCAAGTTTCTATTCTTATTTTATAGTTGATTAAATTGAGACTCAGAACATTGAGTAACTTGCTTAAGTTTAGAGCTAAAGATAGGCTGAGTTAGGACCCACATTTTTATGGTCTTAAAATTCTTCCTTTCCACAGCTGCTAGACTGCAGAGAAATTACCAAGTCTCAAAAATGGATATAGTTCATAAAAACTTAAGTATTATGGTATATTAGTTTCCTAGGACTGAGGTAAAATATGTATCATTAGCTAGGAAATTAAAATAATAGATATTTTTCTCTCACAGTTTTGAAGGAGGTTAAGTCAAAAATCAAGGTTTCAGCAGGGTTAGCCCTTTCTTGTGACACCAGAGGGAGAATCTGTCTGATAGTTATCTCCTTGTTTCTGGTGGTTTCCAACAATCTTTGGCATTCCTTATCTGCAGCTATAGCATCCCATTCTCTACTTCTGTCTCCATAGCACATTTGCTCTGTGCGTCTACACAGCCTCTGTTCTTTTTTATGAAGACACCTAATCAAGTATGACTTCATCTTAATTTATATCTCAATTATATCTTCAAAGACTATATTTCCAAATGAGGTCACATAAACAGATACCAGAGAACAGGACTTTAAGATACCTTTGGAGAAAACACAATTCAACCAATGACTGATGATAAAAAGGGGAAATTCACATGTGAATAATTTCAATATGGTTGAGTTTCTACCATAGGCAACAAAAATTTATTAAATCACAAAATTTTTTAAGTGTAGTTTTAAAAAACTATTCTGTACATTATTAAGATGTATTTCCTAGAAAGGGAAAGAGTTTTATAATTAAATAGTTTGAGGAAAGAATAGTACAAAGATAGTGAAGTGGTCTTCTTACTTGAAGTCTCCTTGAGTAACAGGGTCGTCCCAGGAAAGGGGGAAATTCCAGAATCCTGGTTCCGCCCTAAGTGGGTGGAGCTGAGGAGAAAAAGAAGATTCTGAGGAAGGAAGGAAGCAAGTAAGCAGCATGGAGAGCAGCAAGGAGACCTGGAGGAGGCACGTGGAGCAGAGGAACATCTGAAGAAACTGCATTTGCATCTTGGTCTTGGACTGGTTGGAACAGATG
>JAGFMF010011830.1:8112368-8146298 GCA_019455555.1 Galemys pyrenaicus | reverse complement strand
CATCTGTTCCAACCAGTCCAAGACCAAGATGCAAATGCAGTTTCTTCAGATGTTCCTCTGCTCCACGTGCCTCCTCCAGGTCTCCTTGCTGCTCTCCATCCTCCTTCCTTCTTCCTCCCTTCCTTTTGTCTTCTTCTCTCCTCTCTCTAGCATCTTCTTATCCCTGCTCAGCTCCACCCTACTTAGTGGGGGGGACTGAGATCCTGGAACTTCCCCTTTTTCTGGGGACCACCCTGTTACACTCTGACTCTTAGATTCCTATCTGTAAAATAAAGTTCCTCATTACTTCCATAGTGTGTGTTTATGGATATTAAAACCTCAGATATTCTTGAGACACTTGGCACATAATAGGGACTCAATGTTTATGCCGCACTTCTTTTTTTCCCTTTATCTTTCTTAAGGCTCCTAATAATGTCAGATTCTCTATTTGTTGTTGTTTACATTTCATTCTCTGAACCTTATCTTTTCCTTCTCTGAAGTTGACCCCTATGCTTGGCATAAAATTATTTTAGGTTGGAGGGTGATCCTTCTTGAATTTTGACAATTCCTTATGAGTTAGATACCTCTCATTAAAAAGCAATTTACTTTCCAAAGAGCTGATATCTTAAGGTCAGGAAGTGATTGACCCATATTATTAAGAAAAATGTGGGTTTTTTGCTGATATGTATTTGCACTGTGTCAACTTATACATTATGACCTGATTTTCTTTTTATACAGATTTCAAATCTGCTATTTTGCTTTATCTGAAGTAGTATGCATACTTTATATTTTCAATGTTTGTGGTAGAGCAGTTGTGTGTGAAAAGGGAAGGACTGATATTGCTGGAGAATGCCACGTTCAATTTTCCTCTCCAGGTTCTCCTTGGTCTTTGGATGTGAATTTGTGTTATCAGTCTGTAACTGTTATAGGTGGTGCCCCCTGGAGGGCGTTGCTAGTGAGGCTAGATAGCCCAGGAGAAAATGCTAAAAGAATTGCATTTTGAGGTGGAGGGACTGATAAGAAATATAAGAGACTTCGGAAGAGCATGTGGATTCATACAGTTGTCGAGATTCAGCATTTCAGGATTCATCATTTGGGGTTAGCGGATTTCAAACCCCACCACTGCCGATCTTCCAGAAGGCTATTGTGAGCCTCTGAAGGAGACTCCAGCAGCCAACCTCAGAGAGAAAAAGTTTGAAGGCTTTGTACTTAGCCGAGTTACTGAAACTTTTCCAGGTTTTGCTGCTGTTACAACCTGGCAGAGAAGTGGCAGGAAGATGCCATCTTGGACACGTGGTCTGTTGTTCAGGAAAGGAGCTCTGTGCCTTAAGTGGCAGAAAGACACATCTTAGCTGCATTTGTTTAGGACTGAAAAACTCTGGACACTACTTGGGTCTTTGTTTTCCTCCGGTTTGTTAAATAAATCCCATCGTGTTGTTCCCTGAACCTGAGAAGTCTTGTAATTATGCTCATGGGTGAAAAACTAATACACTGACCTGTAAAATATTTGGGCAGTGTCCTTAGCCAGTTTAGTGCCCCTTGCTGTTTCAGATCTAAAGAAGGGAAAATATATTCTCTCTTTGGTTTTCAAGATGAAAAAATCAGGACTCCTAAACTGATCACTACTGAAATAAGCAGACTCTGAAAAGGGATAAATCTGTAAACGTTTACATGTATTGTGTTTTACTATATGAAGCACCATTATAAGTATTGCACATAAGTTTACTCATTAATTTCATAAAAAATGGATTCTTATTGCATCTTATTGTGGATGAGGATGTTGAAACACAAATATGTTAAGATGACTTGCATAACAAATATGCTCAGAGGACTCCAACTGCACAGACGTTTCAAAGACAGAACCTGAACCCAGGCAATTGGGTGCTAAGATTGGCCTTATCTGCCTAATATGTGACATGAACTCAATGAGGCTAAAATCATGTTACTCAAAGTGTTGTCCTTGACCAGATGCTCCAAATGACCTGAAAGCTCATTAAAAATGCAGGCTTTTTATAACTCCAGTTTAAACAAGATCCTCAGGTAAGTGGCATGCATATTAATGTTTGGGAAGTAGAGGACTAAAACATTATTTATGGGGATATATATATACTTTTCATGTAACACAGGGAGAATAAAGTCACAGGTTTTTATTTCTGAAAGGAATTCAATTTAAAGCTAATGTTGGAAATGTGCTGCAAGATTAAATATGTGTTTAAGAATAAATACACATGTGTTTAATTCTTAAGAATTTGATACACTTTTTTTGAGAGTCTGTCACCTCAGTTGAGGGTCTGCCAGACTATATGGTTATTGGGAATATAAAAATATAAAAAAAAAAAAACCTGGGGCCTCCCTAGCGCTGCAAGGGGTTAATTCGCAGTACTATGAAGCTGTGGTCAGCCACTGCAGCATGAGTTCTATCACCGGCCAGGCTGGTGACCCACATGGTGCAGCAGACCTTGCCTGTCTCTCCAACTGCTCCCCTCAGGAATGTATTTCAGGCTATCTGCCTATTATGTTACCCACTCTATCTCTGGTGAATCCTCTCATCACCCCACACCTCTGGCCTGTACCCTGGTTCTTGTATGCATATGAAAATAAATCTTTAAAAAAATTATGTCATCTGGGAGTTAAGTGAAGAAGACAAATAACTAGTGCATAGAATTTACAGGTGCTTTGACAAAACTATGTGCATACAGAGAACACTGGATGAAAGAGGCTGGGATGGGGGACAGGAAAGACATAATTCTATTATTATATTGAACCAAGTCTTGAAAAATGAATAGGTATTCACCAAAAGCACTGGTTTGAGGCTTTTCATTTGCAGCTGGATCAATTAGTATTAGTCAGTATATAAAACTATTGAGCTAAAGGGGATATTTAAAGAAGTGGATCTATACCTTGACCTCACCTGAAAATCATCTGGAGAACTTTTAGAATACCAGTTCTTGGGTCTACTTCCCGAGTTACTGATTCACTTAATCTGGAATTGTTAGGGGGAAAGATAGTCTTGAATGGATTACACAGATGGGTGTGTGGATTCCAACCCCCACTCCAGACCACCAGTGGTCCAGAACCACAAATCTGATAAGATGTTTATCTAAGAGTGGATCACTGGGACCTGAGGGTGGAGTTAAGCAGCCAAGGCTGGCTATAAAACCAGAGAGGTGAGCCTTGGGCTTTCTCTTCCTTGGGAGCCATCTCCCTTGATTAAGAGCCAGCTCTCAACACACCATTGCATTCCAGCTGGGAAGATCTGGTAGGATATTTACGGATTTGTATCGCTCTCGTCTCTTTGTATTATTTCTATTTTATTCCCCTTCTCTTGTAAAATAAAACCCTTTAATAACTTGTCGTGTGTGCCTGAAGTTGAGGCTTGTTATAAAAGTCTTCTGAGCGTGGGTGAGGACCCAGTCAGGGAAATCCATTTTATATTAGGGTTGCCCTGTAGCATATCTACAGTGTAAGTGGTCATAAATTTCTTTTCCAAAGTACATTAAATGTCAAAAGATTTTTCCCTTACAGTTTTGATTTCCAGAGTAGCTATAATTCCTGTATTCAGTAAGTGAGGAGTCAAATATCTTTGTAGATAAGGCAAACATTGGGCATATTTTACTAATACAAAAGGAAACAAATACAGATTCCATGTTTCCCAAAGTATGACCCATGGACCTCCATAACAATTTTCTGGGAAAGTAAATGTAGCTCAGATAATGTCCCTTTAATCTCACTGAATAAGAATCTTCAAAGATAGACCCTACAAGGTGAATGTTTAACACTCAGCAGATGTAATTCTGCTTGACATTAGATGGAAGAACAACTGGACAAGTATGTTTATCTGAAATCATTTTTCAAATCTGGCAAGCTCATGTTTTTCATTATTTTTCACTGATTTTTATTTTAATTATATCTTAAAATAAAATATATTGTGAGCAATCAGTGAACTACCAGCAATAACCATTAATAACCTTAATGCCAGAAATATATTTTAAGTATTTGAATGCACAAATAAATACGTTGCTTGTTTTTGTCTTGGGACAATTTTGAAATGCATGGTGAGGACTGTGAAGAGTTAAGACATGTTCTTTTTAATATATGTCTGGATGGTATATTTATTGAGTGATTTCATTTAAAGCAATGGTTCAGTTGACCAAGAGGCACCCAAAAGGATTGGCAGCAAGCAGAGTTTGGTGCAGTGCCAAGGAATCATTAATGTTAATGGGCTTTATGAAGTTTGCTAATGGGCCATGCTAGTAAGGAGTTCTGCTTTCAAAGTTCATATTTGTGGGGAATCTAAAAGATCTTCTATGTTGTGTGATCGTCAGGTGAGGGAGCAGCTACTGAAATTAGAAAACCTGACGAGTCAGTTGAGCTAGCGAAAAAGACTTAATACCATTACCCATTTCTCTACTTAGTTTCTCATTTTATCTCAGTCTTTTCAGTTCTACTCTTCATTTCTTCTCCATAAACTTGGACTCTATTGTATCTATTCTGGATTCTGACAAAATTTCTTAACTTATCGCTTGATCTTCAGTCTTTCTCTTCTACCTGCTGCCAGAATCCCCTTGCTAAAACCACACCCGTTTCAGTTTTGAGATTAAAACCTTTCAATGAATGCGTTCTCATTATTTACAGAAATCAAGTCCAAAATATCATCGTGCTAGTGAAGAACTCTGACTCCTGCCAATCTTTCTCCTCCTTGATTTCAGTCACTCACTTTCTTACATGCAGTTTGTCACAATGTTCTACCACATTCATTGCAGTTCACTTAGCCATTTTTGACTTTTCATCTCCAAACTTCTTCCACAGAGACCAGAATAAGTAACATAACAAATCAAACTTCTTTAAAATATACATTTCTCACTAAGCCATTTAAAGGTCAATCGTGTAATATATCCCTCCCAATATCATCTCATGGGCCCCCAATTTATATTGATGGTAATTATATTGAGAGGTAGTATACATTGTCTTGATTCTAAGTCTTTTCACCTTAACCCATGGGAACTTGTCCAGGGAGGTCCTTTTGATATATTGCAAACAGTGGCAGATCACAATGACAGTCCTTTAAGCACTGGGGAATTTTCCTGGACTCCTGAATAAATCCCTTACCCGTACCAAGACCTCACCTAATGGAGTGTAGGGTCAGAGAAAACGATCAGTTTTTTCCACCCTCCCGCCACTAGTGTGATGATGGACACCTGCGGTGCTGTGCGCACGCCTAGGTGGGCATGCCCAAGTGGTCGCACCTGCTTTGGACACGGGCAAATAAGGGCAGCGTCATGAGGGTGCCAGCAGCAAGAGCAGCAGTAAAGCAGGAGCAGCAGCAGCAGTGGAACGGGAGGCCAGCAGAACAAGAGGGTGAGATGCGCCTGGGGCCGGGAGGCCTGTTAGCCTCCTGGCCCCCGGCACCCAGGCCTGCCATGTACCTGGTCACTTCCGTAAAGAAAAGCATAAAAAGCTGCCGAGGGCTCCAGGACTCTTCTCTTTACCCCATCTGCTAGAATCATCCAGAACCTGCCCAGTGCCCCTTCCTTACATTACAGAGAGATACTCCAGCATATCCTAGGTCCAGCTTTTCTTGAGGGAAAGGTAAATGATGAAATACCTAAGACAAAGGGAAAAGGCTATCACATGTTGTTGAGTTATAAAAAAGGGAACAGGAAGAAAGTAATCTAATGTTTAATTTTGTAGCTTTTATTGCTCCCTCCAGGCTCCTAAATTGGAAGTCTAGGATACTTATTTAGAATATTCAACTAGAAGACAAGGGAACTTTAATATTCTCTGTCTTGTTTGCTAAAGATATACCTAGGGTTAAATATTAATGAGACACAAAGTTAATAATTCTGCTCAATTCCTAACATTTTTCTTTTTCTTCAAAAAATCGCACACTGTCTGCAGATGCTTGGAATCTTACTCTCCAACAAGCTTTTCAGATACTTAAGGGCAAATATTCTTTCTGTCTCAAAAAAATACTTTCATTAGGTTGCTTGATTAAAAAATTATATGGCAAGCTTTAGGGGGCTGCATGTATTATAAGCCAGACAGAGACAGGCCAAGAGCAGAGCATAGTTTGAAAGCCATTGTAAAATAGTGCCATTAAGAACTGCTGTCCTTGTTACTCTCCCTCTTTCTCCCTTGCTTTCTTCCCTCCCTCCCTCCCTCCTTCCTTTCTTTTCCCTCCCACATTTCAACCCCCTCCTTTTTCTTTGTTTCATTCTCTATTTATTCTCTCTATTTTCTTTTCTCCTTTATCCTCATATTCTTTTATCCTTTTGTTTTTCCTTCATTCTTTTTTGCTTTTTTGGTTTTATTCCATGCATTTATTGAGCAATACAATAGGTCATGCCTCATGTCAATAATTACCAAAAAAATTATAAAAAATCCACCACTGCCTTTTAGGGCCACAAAAAAAATCTAGTGTTGGGAGAAACATACAAGTACATAAATAATCTTGAGTTTTGGGTTAAACTAGTGTTTTTGTTTTTTTAAGGGCAGAGAGGTTTTTATTACCATCTATATATCAGTTTCCATTCTTGATGGTACCACAATATTTGAGAACTATCACATCCTATAAATTATCATATAAGGACTGGGTTGGAGAGTACTGATAAAAAGTCTGGAAAAGGAAGCAAAAGCAGATAATAATGGCTTAAGGGTCATGATAAGAACTTTGTATTTTTCTTTTTACATAGAAGAACTGGCATATAGGGCGGAGGTTGGGGAGAAGGGATTAAGAGAATTCATCAAAGACAGAGTGAAAATCAGAACAGGTGGACTTACTATAATACACCGCTAAGAGGAGCAGCAGGACAGATAGGAGAGGTCTGCAGCATCATATGTGGTTAGCTCTCTGGTCTGGGAATGGAACTCAGGTTGCACTAGCAATAGTGTGATAGCACTGAGACTAACACCTAGATCACCAAGGTGGCCTCAGAACTTTGTATTTCAAGCATCTTGAAATTTGTGAGAAGACATTGCTAAAGGAATTTATGAAAGGAATGATGGTATCATTAGAAACCTTTTTTTGTAATAGTGAGAATAGACAGGTAGTGTGAAGATAATATATTAGACAGAGGTAAGGAGACCATTTAGGAAGTGTTGACAATAATAAGTTCTGAACTAAATCAGTGGAAATTGGGTGCCTACAGAAAACATGAGGTTTTAAATCTTAGAAGAGATGTGTGTTGGTGGTGGAGAGGAGGGGAATTCCAGATGGTGCCCAGGCTTGTGAACATGGTATCATTAGAAGAGGTAAAGATCACAAGAGGGAAAAAGGCATAGAGTTAGAATGAATGGAATTTTGTTTGGATCTCAATTTTGAACATGTTGAATTTGAAGTCTCTTACTGGATATAAAAAATATATTTAAGATAAAATAGGTTAGGGACATAGAAGAAAGATTTGTATAAAGATGTAATTTTGGACATTAACAGTCTATACAGGTGGTTGAGTGGGTATGACTTATAAGGGTGTGGGGAGATTGAGAAGCGTGAAGTGAATAGATCAGAATCTTGCAAGGACCACTAATACATAAGGATTAAGAGATGCTAATGAAAGAGACTGAGATTAAATGGAGGAAGGAAAAGTTTTAATAAGGGATGAATTAAAACTAGCAATAAATATTGTAGATAATTCCAGTAATAAAGGGCTTAGAGAATGTTAATTGAATTTAGCTAGCTGGTCTTTGAGAATCTTATTGAGAAAGGTTTCCATAGTTCAGGGTAGGATATAGAATATGAAATTGGCTGAGATTATATGGCATTGGGAACCTGAGCAAAAACAACAATAGAACACTGAATAGGGGCTACAGTGAGGACCTGAAATGCTGATACAAAGATGTGCCAGCACTGAGCCACCACAGAAAAAGTCAGATAATGAACAACTTCAACTGATTGAAAGTCCATTGAGTGATACAGTCCCCAAGCATTCAGGGTCAGTAAACTATACAGTCCCTTCTTTTGTAATGCAACCCAAATACTGTAGAAAGAGTCAAAGAAGGAAAAGGCACATTAGGTCTGCTTAATTGATGCCCCTTACAATTGCTCAAAGGAGAAAGATAGTGGCTCATTTTTATGAAGGATGATTCACCTTAGGTTCAATTCTAGGACAAGTTTTTAGTAGTTTACGCCAAGTTTCAAGATTTAAAAAAAAAATTTGTGTAATATTTCTTAGAGGGGTTGGAAAAACTTGATTGTGTGTATGTTTGTATATGCACACATACATATATATGCACATGTGTGTACACAAAAAAAATCTCCAAAAGAGTGCATGAAGAGCCTGAAGAGGTAAAAATTATCACACAACAAGCAATGAAAAACATGGGGGAGACAGTCCTTTCCACTGAGTTAGGAAGGCAAGGAAGAGATTTTCAGACATATTAAGACAGAATTTTGACTTTCTGTTCACTGACTTCTAGTTTTCCAGATGGGGAAGTTACATCTTGGGCTGGAATTGTATTATGACTGGGCAGCGGGGAAACTGGAGAAACAGATCTGAGACCAGTTTATTATTGTAATTTCCAGAACAGGTTTTTCTTGGTGAAATTATAAAGAAGAAGGTTCGGGTTGCCTCAGCAGGGTGTGTGATAGGAGGCAGTGAAAATGGGAGAGAATAATAGAAGAGTCATTGACTTTCAGCTCCTTCTGAAGGATCCCATCAGAAAAAGTGGAAAGAACGGATATTCTTGCAATATGGAGGTACCATCTGGCACCAGATAGCAGCCCTACATGCAACATAGCCCTACCTGGCACCTAGAGGACCTCAAAACTTTTGTTCCTTGATTTTTGAGGCCTTGGGGAAACAAGGAGATATATAGAGAATGCACAACTGGAGACACTTGTTTGCCTCCACAGGTCTCTGTATCTCTCTGAGTGGTCACTGCATGAGAATGTCTGAAAAATCATGGAGCGGAGATCCTGAGAGAGCAGATGACAGCAAGGACTATGTTAATTAGGGCTACATTTTCATGAAGAAAGGGGGTGAGATCATTGACAGGGAGAAATGAGACTTGTGTCCAGAGGACAGAAATGAAAATTAGTGGGAAGGAGGGCAGACATTGTCTTGGGATAAGGGGATTACTGAACAGATTACTGAACAGTGAGGGCCTACCTGGGGATGATTCTGAGTGTGCTATTATTTATTTGGGTTACCTTCAGTGTATAGCTTAAATATTAAAATGTATAAAGTAGACAGATATCTTATTCTATAGTTGATGTTATCTCTAAAGAAGAAGAACAATTTGCTGATCAAACTTATGTTAAGGCTCCAAATGGTTTCCAGAAAGAGTTGATGGGAGAGGGGAAATATTGATAATCCCCATGACTAAACAGGAGAAAACAGATGCTTGTAGTAGCAGAGAAACTCTGTTTTGTAAAAGGTTTTGTGGCTGGTGTGGCCTGGGGGAAAACTTTGATACGTTTCTATTAAGGCAACCTGCAATTGCATTAGCATTTTTGGCAACCACATCATACCTTTGGCTTATACTGAGCTTACAGTCAACCAAAATCCCTAAATCCTTCTCACATGCTACACTTAAGCCATATTTCTTCCATCTTGTACTCATGAAATTAATTATTGTTTTGGACCTAAATCAGGGCTTTATATTTATGACTATAAAATTTCATCGTGTTAGATTTGGGTCATTGTGTCTACAGAATATTTTACATATTAATTCAGATTTTCATACATTTTTTCCCTTATATTCAATAAAATAAAAGAGGAGTTCCTTTGTACATTCAAAAATGACAAATTTACCACCACTGTCCTGTTTTTATTCCATATCTTCATTTTGTCTGAAAACACTTTGTCATATTTCTTCCTAACATCCTCATCCTCATTGCCAAACTACATTAGTTAGGATGTTATTGCCTGCAAGGATGGAACCACAAGTCAACCTGAAATAATTATGAAATTTATTGGAGCACAGGGTGGGGGCTCTGGGGTGAGGGGGAGAAGGGGCACAGACATGGCATAATCAGGGTTGTAGCCTTTCTGCTGTTTGTAGTTCAGCTCTGCCTTTGTCCATGTGCTGTCCTGAGGCAGCTTCCTTTGTGGTTGTAAGACGTCTGCTAATGCAATTCGGCTGCTAGGTCTTCTTGTTAGTTTCCAGAGGGTGGGGGAAAGGAGAGAAGTTGTTCTTTTAGCCTGACTTAAACAACTTCCTAGACTACCTTCAGCATGAACAACAATTCTTATTTGTTTGACAATGAAGGATGTTTTGGATTATGAGACTTTCAGTGTTAATATTAGACGTCTGAGGCAAACAGGGATAATTGGTTACCCTAGCACCTAAACCTAGATCAGTACCTGTTACTAGAATAAAACCTGATCCTTGTTAGCATAAGCTGAGACTCCTAGCAAAGGGACAGACATTACTGATTGCTTTGGACACAAGTTTCTGATATCTGGCTCTTACCTACTTAGATCAACTTTCTCTTAGGGCAGATGTCCTGGTGCCCAGACATATTGATTCAGAATTTGAGGCATGGAAATTATTTTTTATCTTGCACAATTATACATATCAGTGTTTGGAGAAACATGGATTTAGAACTAACAGTAGTGATCCTTGAGGCTGTGGACAATATCCAAAATGACATGGTGGCTACCCAAAGGGAAAAGAGCTGGGAGAAAGTTGGGGAGTCACACTCCCACACATACACTCTCTAGTTTTCTGTATTTCCCATCAACTAATCCTGTCCTCCAGAAGGGAAATAAGTTGGTTTGTGAGTGCTGTTCTTCGAGACTGTCCCTTTTCTCTTTTTGGGAATGCCTAAGAGCATTTTCTTAGCACTCACAAACCATACTTGAGAGACACTCTTGCTTTTTTTCTAGGAATCTGTGACAAATTTTCAAGTAATTTGTAGAAACCATGATCTTTTTTTTTTTTTAATATAAAATTGGATGTATTTCCTAGCATGTAGTATTGGGAAAGTAGCATAGACTTGAGGTTACAATACTGAGTTGTGGTCATGTAACAGGGTGGTCCCAGGAAAGGGGGAAGTTCCAAAATCCTGGTTCCACCCTAAGTGGGTGGAGCTGAGGAGGAGATTTTCTAAAGAAAAGAGAAGAGAGAAGAAAGGAAGATGGAGAACAGCAAGGAGACCTAAATGAGACACGTGGAGCAGAGGGACATGTGAAGAAACTGTGCTTGCTTTTTGGTCTTGGACTGGTTGGAACAAATGTGTGTGAGAGACCCGTGGGGAGGTTAGCAATGGCAGCTTTCATCTTAATTTTGATTTTGCTCTTTTCCTCCCAGATTTGTCTGACTCTTTCTGACCCTTTTCTATGGGTCTCTACTGAAAGGTCCTTAGGACGTGTGGCAGGCTTTTGGGCCTTGCTTTGGGCCAATCCTATTTGGCTGGACTTTTACCCTCAAGGAGATGGGTAACTTTGGATGCTTCACTTAGTAACTATANTCTTTGTTCTTTCTTTATTGTACCCTAGTTGTATTAAAGTTCCTTTCCATTAAAGGTTTTGTATGTTTGTCTTAATGCGGCAGATGGCAGAACCCATTCAGAGAGGGCAGGCTTAAAGGTTCTGGGTGCTTCTCTCCCTGCCCTGTAACAGTCAGGCTAAATGAAGAATCTGAGTGCCTCATTTGTGTAGATTGATTTTGTATATATTCATTAACTTCCAGACACTTGTCATCTGCAAAATAATTATAGAACCTTCCTCACTGGACTGTTGAGGAAATTAGATGAGATAGTGGTTATAAAGCTTTAGCATAATGCTTATTTTGTTAAGCAGTCAATTTCGATATTTGCTATTATACTGCATAATTCATTCATTCTTTGAGATATTCTGAATACTGAATAGGGCAGAGCAGTACTTACCACTGAAGAAAACAAAAGTAAAAAGCAGGCCCTGCTCTCAGGAGCTAACAATAATGATATTAAAATATGATGAAGCTCTAATACAAACAATATGAAAACATGACAGAATAAAGAATGATCAACTCTAGTCATGAACTAGATCCTGAAGGATAACTGCGGGTTTTCTAGATGAACCTGGGAAAAGAGGGAGAGATAAAGACTTTCCAAAGAAAGGACGTAATGCAAGTACAATGAAAACTAAGGGCATGAAAGAGCGGGTGACTTTGTAACTGCAAGTTGTTTTGAAGGCTGAATTGCAAGATGCAGCTCAGGAGTAGGGAGGGTGATGTGAGAGAAGGATGCAGGGCTTGACTTGGGACCTTCTAAAGGATTTTTTATTTTTATTCATTTTTTTTTTTGAGGCAATGTTAGTTTACAAGTCTGTATATGATTTAGAGGTATAATAGAATCACACACTTCTGGTGTGTGTTAGGACAGATTTGTATTTGTTTTATTTTTTGTGTTTTAGGTTCTTGGAGTCTGGTGATTTTTTTAAATATATTTTTTAAATTTATATACTTTTTACATTATTGTTCATAAATCCCCATAAAATTACCACCATTGAGACACCATACTCTCTTGTGCTCTTCTCTCCCATATTTTGATCCTTTTTCCCTTCACCTCCCCAGCTGAATGTCTGATTTATAGTTTGCCTGCTAGTTTTGTCTTTTTCACCTGATCCCTTCTCCCCCCTACCCCTGCCCCGTGTAGATCAGATATTTATTTATTTATTTATTTTTTAAAGATTTATTTATTTATGCATACAAGCACTGGGGTACAGGCCAGAGGTGTGTGTGGGGGGGTGAGAGGATTCACCACAGACAGAGCGGGGAGCAGAACAGGCAGATCAACAGAAGTACACTGCTGAGGGGAGCAGCGGGCATAGCATGAGAGGTCTGCCATGCCATGTGGGTCCCCTCCCTGGCCGGCAGCAGGGATTGAACTCGTGCTGCAGCAGCTGAGGTCTGTTTCATAGTGTGTTGCCCAACCCACTGAGCCACCAGGGAGGCCCTAGACCAGATATATAAAGAAAGGGATTAGCTTCATGATCACACGTATGTTTTGCAAAGATCAACCTGGAGACAGTAGGTGAGGAGGTGCAGGCTGATGAGGCAGGGAACTTTGTCTCAAAGCTTGCAGCCTTAATCCTGAGAGCTGATATGGGTTAAACCTAGAAAGGTATATTGGGAATAGAGTGGAAGGTAGAGAAGCCAGGCATTTAAAGTAAATACAAATAACAACACTGTGACTGGTGAGAAGTGACAGAGAAGGAAGATTTGAGGGGATCTTCAGCTTCTGTCTTAGGTGATGTCACTGTTCCAAGAAAAGGACTAGAGGGATGGTGGTGGTAGTGGAGTCAAATTTTGGCGTTATTGAAATCTAGTTCCCTGGGAGTCATTCAGGCGGAGGTGTACAGTAGTTTGTATCTGGAGAGTTAGTTCTGGACTGGAAAGATGACGAGGGAGCTGGCTAGGACAGCTTTTGGGTATTGGACTTTGGTTGACAAACTTTGTATGGGATGATGCCTTAGCAGAGTATGTTAATAGAAAGAGGACCCAGGGAAAAGATTCTACAAAAATTCATTGATGATGCAAGAATGTTATTTGCTTGATTCTCCCAGGGGCCAGTTCAGAAGAATCAAACACATTTAAGCTTTTATTTCTTAGCATACTCTTTCCATGTGGGTCTTCTGCTGCAGTGGCTGAGGATGCTTCAAAGTGTGGTGTTTAACTTCTTGCACCACCAGGGAGGCCCTCTCATTCCAAGATTTTTTACTAATCTTTCTAATCCTTCATTTAATAAACTTCAAGTAACTGAGATTTTTCTTTGCAATTTGTTTTCTTTTTCCCCCAGAGGGTAAAAATATAAAAATGTTTAATTTTTAAAATTATATTTTGAGAAGTTTGTTTTCTAAATAAGAAGGTACCTTAGAATTACTCGTAGTTGTTTTCTTATGTTCTTGTACAAAATTCAGACAATTTTAAATAGAAAATTTCAAACAATATTTAAGTGAAGATAACATACCTCTGGTGAAGAAAGAGGGGTGAAAGCATAAAAGTGAGACATGCTTGAGAAATATATGCAAAAGAGAGAAAAATCCTGAAAATCTGTGTCCAAAAAAACATTTTAAAGAAAATGAAATTATATACTAAGGCTGCTCTGGTACTTAAATGAGTTTCAATTTTGTTTTTTTCTCCCTGCGGTTAAAGAGACAGTCTGGGAAAAATTGGGGGGAAAAAAATCTCATCAGCTCCATATATGAATAAAACATGTAAACAAATCTAGTGAAATAGCCAAAAAGATCTCAGCCAATGCTAAACAAGAAATCTTAGTTCACTAGGGAGAAAATCCTGTAGAAACCCAGAACGTAAAGAATTCCTGATAATGGATGACACCTAGTGGGAAAGTGGAGGATTTCAGAGAAAGTGGATGATAGTAAGATTTCAGAATTTGGAAATTACTTAAAATAATTATTCTCACTTTTATTCACTTATAAACATCAATTGAGGACCTACTATATACCAGGACCGTTGGCAGGGTCTAGATTTTATTTAGAATTTATTTAAATCCACAAATGCAGTGTCTTAAAAATTCTGTTTTCCTGTGGCATAATTAATATCTGCATTAACCTCTATTTCATTTGGTGTTGAAAACTTAATCTGTCACTTTGTGCTCCCTCACCTTGTGACCTCATCAAAGTCTGGGCTTAGGGTTGAGTTGTATTGAGGCATCTTTATCAGGGAATGTCCATCTAGCTATCTGAGTTGATGCCTACACAGTCTTCTTTTGCAATGGCTGTGTTTCTGTCTGCCCTTTGGAAGTGGAACTTTGCAGGTCTCTGCTAAATTTGCACTATTTCTCTCAGATATTTTCAAAACCTTTTAGAAATTGTGCTGCTCCTGTAAAATCTATATTGCCTATCTGCTTAAGAACATGGAACATCCAATTACTCTGTGGATTTCTTTTAAAAGTCTTTGACTTTATTTTTTATCTTGAGGTAACATTGCATTATAAGATTATATAAATTACAGATGTGAATCATTATAAATCATGTTTATATGTTTTATATATGTTTACCACTAAAATTCCAGTTCTATCCTTCATAATACAATTTATCACTTTTTTTTTTAAGATTTATTTATTTATGCATACAAGCACTGGGATACAGGCCAGAGGTGTGGAGGGTGAGAGAATCCACCAGAGACAGAGTGGGGAGCAGAACAGGCAGATCAATGGAANTACACTGCTGAGGGGAGCAGTGGGCACAGCAGGAGAGGTCTGCTGTGCCATGTGGGTCCCCCCCCTGGCCGGCAGCAGGGATCGAACTCGTGCTGCAGTCTGCTTCATAGTGCATTGCTTAACCCACTGCACCACCAGGGAGGCCCACAACTTATCACTTTAACCTAATTTATCCACCTCCATGTTCTTCCCTTCTGATAACTACTAATTTGGTCATATAGTCTAAAAGTTTTTATTTTTGTGTTTTTTTTTTTAACCTGGAACATGTAATTAAAGTCATATATTGTTTTTCCTTCTCCATGTGACTTATTTCACTAGCATAATACCCTGTGGGCTCATCCATATTGTTGTAAACAACAGGATTTTATCATGCTGAGTAGTATTCTACTATGTATATATACTACATCTTCTTTATCCACTTATCTGTTGGTAGGAACTTCAGTTGTTTCCATAATTTGGCTATTGTAGATAATGTTGCCATAATCCTCAGGACACACATATATTTTCAAATTAGTGTTTATATATATATATTTTGTCTTGGAAAGAAAAGTTTATTTAGAAAAAAAGGATAAAGACTCCCAGGTAAACTGGGAGGGACAAGAGAGTCCCATTTTTGTATTCTTGAGGTAAATACCTTACCTCAAAGTTGTCTAAATGAATCATGAAATATTAATTTTTAATATTTTGGGCAATATGTATTGTTTTCCATAATGACTATACCAATTTACATTCCCACTAGTCATATGTAAGGATTCCCTTCTCTCCACATTCTTTTTAACACTTATTCTTAATCTTTTGGATCATAGCCATTCTCAGAAGTGTGAGGTATTTCTCATTGTTGTTGTGAGTCCCTAAAACAATTGGTGATGAACATCTTTTATTATTGGTTGGTTATTAATATGTGTTCTTTAGATAAATGTCTAATCAGATTCTGTACTCATTTTTAAAAATCAGACTTTTAAAAATTTTACTGGGTGAGATTTATGAGTTCTTTATATATTTTGGATATATACTGGATTTAGAAGAGCAAGAAATATCTTCAGTGTAAAGTAGTAGATTGGTTAGTAGTGGGGGAAGATCAACAAAACTTTCATGTAAAAGGTGGAAATTCAACTAGTTTGGAGAGTCAGACTAATCACTTCAGTTTAATTCTCTAAATATAAAATCAGGATAAACTACATGCAAAACACTGAAATATGGATTGATTGCAGACTTTATTATTTAGATTATAAGAGTAGACATGTGAATTCAAAGAAGGCTCATTTAAAGATAAATTTGGGGCTCGCCCTGGTGGCGCAGTGGGTTAAGCAACACACTGTGAAGCAAACTGCAGCCACTGCAGCACCAGCTCGAGCTCGATCCCTGCCGCTGGCCAGGGAGGGGACCCACATGGCGTAGCAGACCTCTTCTGCCTTGCCCGCTGCTCCCCTCAGTTGTGTGTTTCTGTCAATCTGCCTGTTCTGCATCCTGCTCTGTCTGGTGGATTCTCTCACCCCCCACACCTCTGGCACTGTACCCCAGTGCTTGTATGAATAAATAAATACGTATTAAAAAAATTGATACCTTGTTCAATCAGGCTTTTTTTAACTTAATCTCTCATTGATATGTGTTTTTCTTGAAGATGATGTGAAGTTCATTAGTCAATAGCCTTCTTAATATAAATACTACAATTACTGGCATTGTGTGCAACAGCAAACAATATTTTTTCCAAGTACATTATTTGGATTGTCTGGACATAGTTTTATTTGTCCCACAAGTAATGTGTTTGTTCCTGCAAGTTAGATTTCTGAGTCTTAAGATAATTTCACATTTAATTTGTTAAGAAAATCCCAAGTTGTTTTCTAAAGTGGTTACACAAATTTGCACTTCTATCACAAATTGACCAGTTTTGGTTGCTCCATATTGATGTCAACACTAGATATTGTCAACTATTTTTACTTTAGTCATTTCATTGGATGCATCGTGCTTCCACATGGCATGTACTTATTGGTCAAGTGTAATATTATTTGGTTAAATGTTTGATCATATCTTTTCCTTTTTAAAATTTAGTTGATTGTATTCTATTATTAAATAACAATTTTTATACATATTTTTAAAGATTTATTTATGCATACAAGAACTGGGGTACAGGCCAGAGGTGCGGGGGGTGAAAGGATTCACCAGAGACAGTGGGGAACAGAACAGGCGGATCAACTGAAACACACAGCTGAGGGGAGCAGCGGGTGAGGCAGGAGAAGTCTGCTGCACCATGTGAGGCACCTCCCTGGTTGGAGACAGGGATCGAATTCATGCTGCCGTGGCTGCATTTTGCTTCACAGTGCATTGCTTAACCCATTGTGCCACCAGGGAGACCCCTTTAAACATTGTAGATCCATATCCCTTAGATACATGTTTTGCAAATATTTATGCACTCATGAAGACTTGTTTTTCCATTTCTTTCACCATTTTTTTAATCTGAAAAAATGTGTTTTACTATAAATATTATTTGAAATTGGCTTTTTTTCCTTTAAGCTTTCCTTTTTCCTTTTGTGTGTATTATTCAGTTCTATAATGTCTAGTTTTATATGTATCTAAGTTCATGTATGCTCTAGCAAAGCAAGATTAGAGCTACTCTTTTAAAATAAGTCCACTTGACACTCCTTGCTCTCACCCCATCATCTAGTAATCACTAAAAAATTGTCATTTTGAAATGTTCCATAAGTGATGTCATAAAAATACTTTGGAAATTGACTCCTTTCTCCTCAGCATAAATATTATATCAATAGTCTGTTTCTTTTAAATGCTTAGTAGTATCTCATGGTGTGAAAGTACCACTGTTTGTCTGACCATTCACTACTTAAAGTTGTATCCATCTGGATCTAACCTAGCTGTATCCAGTTTTTTGGTCCATAGGAATAAATTTGATATGAACATTTATATACCAATCTTTATACCAGTGAAAATTTATGCTCAGGTTTTCTTTTCACTGTGATAAATGCCAAGAGTACAATTATTGGGTCATAAATTAATAGCATACTTATTTTTATAATTAAAAAATCAGTGTTTCCCAAATGGTTGGCCATTTTGTGAAGGGGTGATCCAATTTCTTTACATCCTCATCAGCTGTTGATGTTGTCACTATTTTTTATTTTAGCCTTTCTGATAGTTGTGATATTTCATAATTTTAAATTGTGCTTCCCTAAGGCCTAATGATTTTGAACTTTCATGTGTTTGTTATCTCTGTGTTTCCAGCTTTTAAAAATTGTATTATTTTTTACTGAAGTGACATTGGTTAACAAATTACATATGATTTAGAGGTATGGATTCATAACTTCTTGAGATAGTGTTACCACACCAACCCAGCATGAAAGTACCCATAATCTTCCATACAGTCCACTGGGACTCTTCCCCTTTCATTCTCGCACTCCCATTCCTTATTCTCTCCCTCAATTATGTTGTCAGAATGCCATGGTTTGATTTGGCTTATGTTTTATTTTTCTATAGAAAAACATATGAGTGAAATTATCTAGATGTCTTTCTCCTCACTTATTTTGCTTTGCATAATCCCTTCCAGTTTTATTTATGTTATTGAAGATTGCAAGACATCATCCTTTTTCTTATAGCTGATTAGTATTCCATTATGTACATGTAGTATATATTCTATTTTTTTCTTTTATTAATTTTTCATTTTTGTATATGGGTGTTCATTTTGGTACAGTATTTGATTTCTCCTCTGAAGTGTAGTTAGTCCTTATAAATACCCCACCACCACATCACTTGTGAACTATCACCAAAGTCCCTTGTGCTCATCCTACCTCTGTTTTGATCTCTCTCTCTTACTCTTCCCTGTTGTAATCCTCAGATCTAAAGTTATCTATAAGTTTTATCTTTTTATTTTTGACCTTTTGTTCAGCTTCCTTATGTTCCTCCTATAAGTGATATCATCTGATATTTTTCTTTTTCCTTCTGATTTATTCCACTGAGCATAATCCCTTTCCGCCATGTCCATATTGCTGCAAATGGCAGGAGTTTATGTTTTGAGGTCGCTAAATAGTACTCCATTGTGTACATACCATATCTTCTTGATCCAGTCATCTGTTTTGGGGCATTTAGGTTGTTTCCATAACTTAGATATTGCAAGTCATGCTGCAATAAACATACGAGTGAAAGTTTCATTTCAAATTAATGTTTTTGGGTTCTTTGGGTATATTCCTAAAAGTAGAATTGCTGGATCCTATGGTAGATCTAATTTTGGTAATTCAAGTCCTCCACACAGCTTTCCATAGTGGTTGGACCAGTTTGTCCATTTGTTTCAGGGTGTATTATTTGCTCCTTTGTCATAGATTAGTTGACTATATATGTGTGGCTTTATGTCTGGGTTTTCAATTCGATTCAGTTGGTCTGTGCATCTGTTTTTGTTCCAGCTATTTTAATTATTATGGCCTTGTAGTGTGGTTTGAATTCTGGGAGTAGCAAGTATTCTTTATCCAGTGATCCACCATTGGGCACTTAGGATTTTTCCATAAGTTGGTTTTATAAATAATGCTTTGGGGGAGATTCCTAGTACTGTACCTGCTAGATCATATGGTAGATACATTTTTAATATTTTGAGAAACTTCCATACTGTTTTCCAAAGGGACTAGACCAATCTACATTCCCACCAGTAGTATTCAGGCACCCTTATCTCCACATTCACACCTACACTTATTGTTCATATACATATACATATATATGTATATATATATAAAAGGCACCTATGAGAATATATGGGTCATATTCTCATAGGTGTGAGATAGTATCTTATCATGGCTTCGATTTGCATTTCCTGATGATAAGCATTTTTTTCATGGGCCTGTTACTCATTGTTATGTCATCTTTGGAGAAGTGTATATTTAGTTCTTCTACCCAATTTTTTTTTTACTGTATCATATATTTTTTTGGCTCTAAGTTGTATGAGTTCTTTTTAGGTCTTTGGTATTAGTTTCCTTTAAAATTATGATCTATAAATATTTTCTCCCATTCAATATGATGTCTCTTGTTCTAATGATATTGCAGAAACTTTTTAGTTTGATGTAGTCCCATATGTTTATTTTTGCTGTCGCTTCCCTTGACTTGGATTAGAGACCCCAGAGAATTTTTGAAGCTAGTATATAGTCATTTCTCCAAAGAAGACATGCAGATGGTCAATAAACATGTGAAAAAAATGCTCATCATTACTTTTTTGTCAGGGAAATGCAAATCAAAACCACAATGAAACACCATCTTACACCTGTGAGAATGGCCTATATATAAAAAAAAACAACAGCAAGAGCTAGTGAAGGTGTGGAGAAATAGGAACTGTATTACACTATTGGTGTAATACATAGATTGGTCCAGCCCCTATGGAAAGAAGAGTAGATTCATCAAGTGATTTAAAATGAATTTGCCATATGGCCCAGCAATTCTTCTCCTATACACAGAGCACAAAAGTAGTAGTGTGTCTCTTTTATCCCTTTTTCTACTTTCTTTAATAAATTCACCATATACTGCTGAACACAAATATATACTGATTTTATTCTTAGAGGAACTTAAGAATCTCACTAACTCAATCCTAACAATGACAGATACCTGTAGAGATGTGAGTTTATTTCCTTATATCATGTAGCATTTCAATTCAACTTTACCAATCAGTAGAAATAACTCTATTTGTGTGGGTCTAAGTATGAGTTCTGTATTGTGATCCTTAGGTCTCTGTGCATCATAAACACAAAATTGCCTTGATGATGTCACTATATTGTATACCTTAATATTGAATAGAGTAATTCCTCTCACTTTTGTCATCAAAACTTCTTTATCAGTTCTGTACTCTCTACCTTTGTGTGTGTGTGTGTATACAGCTATGTGTGTGTGTATTTAGATTAAACTTGTCTATCTCGACACAAAAATATGCTAGGTCCTTAATTAGAAATACATCATATCTATGCATAGTTTTGATAACATCTATACTATACTATACTGAATCTTCAAATTCATGAACATGGTATATACTACTTATGTAGAATTTTTATTTCTTTCATCAGCTTTTTATAATTTTCATTATACATACTCTGTATATGCTTTGCTTATATAACTATATAATTTCTTTGGGTCAGTTATTAATGGTGCTGTATTTTTAATTTTAATTTTCACAAGTTTGTTCTTAAATGTTATTCTTGTTTTATGTTTATCTTGTATCCTATGACTTTGCTAAACTCTCTTATTAGTTCTATACAATCAAGTTATTTGAAAATAGAGATGGAGTGATTTAGTCCTTTCCAAACTGTCTTACTTCTTTTGTTGCCTTTTTTCAGTGACTAGAATTTCTAATAATATATTAACTAACAGTAGTGTGTATAGTCAAGGTTTGTCTGTAGCATTAAAATGTCACTAAGATTCAATATAGAGTTTTTATAGGTGCTCTTGATCAAGTGGAGTTCATACTCCTTTGTCCCTAACTTGAGGAGAGTTTTTATCACTACATATTGGATTTTATCAAGTATTCTGTGTGAATCAATTGATATAATATTTTTTATTCATTTTCTTTTGAAATCATGGATTGTACTGACTGAATTCTTAATATTGAATTCTTAATATTGAACCAAGATTGACTATGAAATACATTTAATTATTTGATGAGGTTTTTTTTAAAAAAAATTATTTATTTATACATACAAGAGCTGTACAGGCCAGAAGTGTGGATGGTGAGAGGATTCACCAGAGATAGAGTGGGGAGCAGAACAGGTAGACTGACTAAAACACACAGCTGAGGGGAGCAGCAGGCGAAGCAGGAGAGGTCTGCTGTGCCATGTGTGTCCCCTCCCCGGCTGGGGGCAGAAATCAAACTAGTGCCACAGTGGCTGTGGTTTGTTTCTTAATGCGTTGCTTAACCCACTGCACCACCAGGTAGGCCCCTGGTGAGAATATTTCATCTAAATTCATAGCAGTTTTCCTTTTTATCTGGTTTTGATATGGGGAAATACTGGTCCCCCAAAATGGGCTGGAATTGTTTCCTCTTTAAGAAATGATGTAAACATGGTGTTGATTCACCTTTATGTTTCATAGAATTCTCCAGTGAAGCCATTTGGGTCTGGAAATTTCTTTCTTTGTTATATGTATACTTATAAACCTAGATCTCATTGTGTGCAATTGCATCCTTATTTTTCATTCATCTTATCATGAGTATTATGCCCTTATCAATATAAATTTCAAAACTATTATTTTTTTTAAAGATTTATTTATTTATGCACACAAGCACTGGGGTACAGGTCAGAGGTGTGGGGGTGAGAGGATCACCACAGACATAGCGGGGAGCAGAACAGGCAGATCAACGGAAGCACACTGCTGAGGGGAGCAGCGGGCACAGCAGGAGAGGTCTGCTGCGCCATGTAGGTCCCTCCTGGCCAGCGGCAGGGATCGAACTCGTGTTGCAGTGGCTGCGATTTGCTTCATAGTGTGTTGTTTAACCCACTGCGCCACCAGGGAGGCCCCTCAAAACTATTATTTAAAAGTCTATGTAATTGTTCACTAAGTGATGTATTTTTAATTCTACTTTTAAAATCTTCAGTTTAAAAATTATAATAAATCAAAGTCCACAGTTTCACTCTTACTGTTACATATTCTATGGGTTTGGACAAATATGACAACATATGGTAATGACAACTCCCCATCATCATAATGTTGTAGGAGTATTTTCACTGCCCTAAACGTCCTCTGTACGCCACCTATTCATCCTTCTGCACAGTCCCTCTCATGACAGCCACTGATCTTTTTACTCTCTCTGTAGTTTTCCTTTTCCAGAATGTCATATATTTGGAATCATACATGGGTAATATTTTCAGATTGGGTTCTTTCACTTAGTAACATGCATTTAACTTTCCTTCATGTCTTTTCATGACTTAATATCCAATCCTTTGCATATACTTCAGTTATCCATTTACCTACTGAAAGATATTTTGCTTGCTTCCACATTCTGACAACTATAAATAAAGTTGCTTATAAATATTCATGTGCAGGTTTTTGTGTGAACATAAGCTTTCATTTACTTTGTGCAAATACCAAGGCACACAATGTCTGGATCATATGGCAAGAGTATTATGTTTTGTTTTGTAAAAATCCTCCAACCTCTCTTCCAAAGTTGTTGTACCATTTTGTACTACCAGCAGCGATGAGTAAGAATTTCTATTACTTTACATCTTGCCAACATTTTTTCTGTCAGTATTCCAAATTTTGGTGATTTAAATAGGTGTGTAGTGGTTGATTATATGTCCCTGATGATATATAATGTGGAGCATCTTTTAATATAGCTCTTTGCTATATGTATATTTTCTTTGATGTATTTATTATCGTCTGAACTATTTTTAATCAGGAAGCTTCCATTTTTTTATTGTTGAGTCTTACAATTTCTTTTTTATGTTTTGTCATATGTATTTTCTGCAAGTATTTTTTCCAGTTTGTGTCTTATAATTTTCCTGACACTATTTTTACAGAGCAGGTTAATTTTAATGAAGTCCAGATTATCAAATTATTTCTTTAATGGATCCTGACTTTGGTGTATTATTTTTATCTTAGTTAAGACTTTCCTATCTGATATTTTTCTTATCTATTTACACATAGAATGAGCATACACATTTTCCATGAAGCACTTTTCCTTTTTATTTTTTTAAAAGATTTATTTATTCATATAACAGCTGGTACAGGCCAGAGGTGCAGGGGGTGAGAGGATATACCAGAGATGGAGTGGGGAGCAGAACAGGCAGATTTACTGATATGCACTGCTGAGGGGAGCAGACTGTGAGACAGGAGAGGTCTGCTGCACCATGTGGGTCACCTCCCTGGCTAGGGATTGAACTCTGTGCTGCAGTGGCTGCGGATGGCTTCACAGTGCTGTGACTTAACCCCCTGTGCCACAGGGAGGCCCCTGAAGCACTTTTTCTTCATATATACTTACTTCTATGATTTATGACAAGATTACTGTTAACATCCATAAAGAAATTTAATTTCAATGAAAAAATTTATGTTTTCATTTGCAATAGGAAGAGGTGATTGAAGGAACTGGGGACAAATAAACACATTTCTTATAAGATTACATGGGAAATGACATTATAAAAATTGTAAAATAGTGGACATGTTTTATTAACTATAGCACACAAGAACTATACAGTGATTATTAGTCCAAAAATATGCTGAAACTGAAAAAAAAAATGAGTCAATAGGTTCAAATGTGCTAGGCATAAATACAAATTTATACCTCTGGATCCCAAATATAACTTGTCAACTTAAATTATAAAAACATGATTGATTTAGTTAAATATAAGGTCAGAAGTATGATGTGCCTTTATTTTTTTTAAAGATTTATTTATTTATGCCTACTAGAGCTGAGGTACAGGCCAGAGTCTCAGGAGGTGAGAGGATTCACCAGACAGAGTGGGGAGCAGAATAGGCAGACTGACTGAAACACACTGCTGAGGGGAGCAGCGGGCACAGCAGGAGAGGTCTGCCACGCTATGTGGGTTACCTCCCTGGCTGGTGGCAGGGATTGAACTCATGCTGCAGTGGCTGCAATGTGTTTCACAGTGCGTTGCTTAACCCACTGCACCACTAGGGAGGCCCTGATGTAACTTTATTATAAAAAATGAAGTAAACATGACCTGGCTGCTTAAGTAGAAATATAAGGTTCCTACAGTGGAATAATCTTGTTCTACTCTGTGCTGATCTCACCTGCCTGAAACACTGTATCTGGGTTATGGGTTTATGATTAAAGGCGATTTTCATGTATTTATTTATTTAGATTATTGGGATTTTTCTCCCTCAGTAAATTTAAGTTGAGGAAAGTTTAAATAAAACAATTATGTTTGGAACAACTATCCCAAACTATTTGAAAAGGTACCAATTTAATAAATTGAATAGATTTCCTTGGTATAAAAGTGATAGAAATTAGGAAAAATGCATAGTATCACAGAATAAGGATTATTTGAACAACCCCAATGAGGCAGGAATCAGGACAAATCAGGAGATTCACTTTGCAACACAGCACAAGACTCCTTTATCTGGGTACCACATCCATGGACTTCAGTACAACAAATCCAGCCTTCTGGAGAGCCAATCTGATTATCCAACCTGTATCAGTCAAGTCTTGTTTCAAGCAGATATGACCAGGTAGTAAAATAGGCCTCAAATTTAGGTTACATGGAATCAGTGAGGTCATGTTTTCATACTGGTGGCTGAACTACCTCCTTTTTCTTCCTTTTCCTGTTTCTCTGAAGTTCAGGTAGCTAGAAAAAAATTAAAAGAACTTTATCGACAGTTTTAAACCTTTCCCTAATGTATTGCCCTAAGTCCATTATCTGACAGTTACTGTTGGTGTTAAGACTGAGCATAAGAAAATATCCTTTATTGAGAGATACACTTTGCCTCTGAAATGAATGATTAATGATACATCTTAAAAGGTAGAAGACTGCATTGAAAAGACTTTGCATAAAGAATAGATGTTGGTGGGCCTCCCTGGTGGCGCAGTGGGTTAAGCAACGCACTATGAAGCAGCATGAGTTTGATCCCTGCTGCCAGCCAGGGAGGGACCCACATGGCACGGCAGACCTCTCCTGCTGTGCCCGCTGCTCCCCTCAGCAGTGTACTTCTGTTGATCTGCCTGTTCTGCTCCCCGCTCTCTGTGGTGAATCCTCTCACCACCCCCCCACACACCTCTGGCCTGTACCACAGTGCTTGTATGCATAAATAAATAAATCTTAAAAAAAAAAAAAGAATAGATGTTGGTAATAGATTTTTTGTAGATCTAGACTAATCTTTTAGGGAGGTACTGAATATATACTATTTTATTTATACATGTTTTGAGCTCTAGCTAACTGAACTTTATAATATAACTTACTCTGACACATTAGTGTAAAAATATGAACATAAACTTTATGGCAAAAACATATGAATGTTGAAAAATAACATCAATGGCTTTTAATAACTTTAATAAATGATGTTTCTTAAAAAAATTACTGAATGATTGAATTTTAAAGAATTTTTCAGATACTGTCATGTTGCTTCTCCATAATTGTCAGGTTCTTTCTGTAAAGAGCATATAGGAAATATTTTTATCTTTTCAGGTATATAATCTCTGAATAGGTCTTAAACAGCCATAGAAAGCATAGCAACAAATGTGCATGGCTATGCTCCAGTGAAACCTGGTAGAAGGTGGAATTTGACACAAAGGCCATAATTTGTCACTCCTGTCATAACTAATTACATGTTTGTATCTGTGTTAGCTATTAGGAAGCTCAAGCCCGACCATGAAGTCCACCTCCAGAAAGGACCCTGTGCCTGGGCCACAAAATTTCAAAGTTCTATTCTATTTTTGTGTCTCAATCACCATGTGAATTCATTTTAGAAATGAGATTAATATAATTATATTAGATTGGATGTAGTTTTTGATTGGAAGTTGTTTTTATTTTATTATTGTACATATAATTCTGAGTTCATAAAATGTTACATGTCAAGTAAATACCAAAATATCTGCATATCATAAAATAGTCAGTTTTATTGAAACTCTTCTGGGCTAATAGTCAGTGTACTCAGAGTTGGACTGATCTTTTCTGATTCACTGTAATATTAATTTTCATCCTGAATATGGGTAAAGGTCTCTATAGTTCTTTATTATTTGTCAAGATTTATTTATAGGACTTAAAAATAAAAGCACACTAAGAGAAAAATTAAAATCCAGACCCTTCAAATTCAATAATTCTGACAGATTGATCCCCAGACTTCAGAATATCAGTTCACATGACTAGTCTCCCTTAAACATTTAAGGAATTTATCTGCTTTTTAAATTGAAACAAATGTTTCACAAACCAGTCACTTACATACAACCTTCATAACTTTTGGCATGCTTCATAAAACTTTACCATTGCATGTGTTTTTAATTTTTTTTATTTAGCTAAATAAATATGAAACAAAACTTTTATATACCAATATAAATATTTCTATCAATATCATTTGTCATAGGGAAGATAATTAAAACATTACTATTTCAAGCATGTGTGACCTAACTTTGTTTGTTTAACAAAAGAATAAGTGCTATATTTTTAGAGACTCTAGTTTAAATATTCCTGTACCCTGTTCCTTGCTAAATCCTAACCTGATCAAGTAATGAATCACTTAACCAGTTAGAAATTAGGAAATCATTCTTATCAATTGTTTTCATACCTCTGCCCAATCCATAACCTCGTTAATTTCTTGAGACCCAGATTCTAAGAAAACTGGCTCACTTCAAGTTCCCTTGTCTAAGATTACTGGATCCAAATCTTTCCTGTAAAAAAAAAGAACATTGGAATTTTTTTTCTGGTCAACATCAGAACTACTTCCACTAAATCAAGGACCATTGAAAACATAAAGGAAAAACTCCATATGACAATCTCTTGCATTTCATTTATTAAGAGTCAAATTGAAGGGTGAGACTTGATTTTCTTTCTTTGGTATTTTGAGTTCTAAAAATCAGATGTTTTTCTCCTTGAATAACTTTAATCAATTACTTAAATAGAGTGACACAATTTCTGGAGTGGATGTTAAAATTTTCTCATTAATGTATATAGAGCTATACAGCAAATACTGGGTTTACTAGGCCCATATGTCTTTTGTATTATGGAGTTGCTGATTTAATTCTCTAACACTCTTAAAAGTAGAGATAATTATTAAAAATACTTGAAAAAGTCAAATCTTAGTTTTGTCAAAACAACAAGTGACCCTGTAGCTTTACCCTCTGCTTGGCAGAGGACCTTATAGAAAAGGCACAAAAATTTAATCTACTTAGTCTGACACAGAAGTTGTCCTTCTGAATTTGATGTCTGTCCAGTTGGCAGTAAGATATTGACAGGCTTACTCTTCCCACTAACTGTCATTTCTGCAACTAAAAGGGATTACAGGGGTCATACTGTCCATCTGTTATCTTTTCCAATGGATAAAATGATTTTATATTTAATATAAAAATCCATGATCTTTCCCCTAAAAGTGGCAATGCAACTTAACATACTTTTGTAAAACTTATCTCTGTCTTCATAATTAGGATCTACTAACCCTTTTGGGGATATGCCTTTTCTTTGTATGATGCTCTATTGCTACCCAGACAGGAACTGAAAAACAGTCCAGAGAGTAAACGTCTATGCTAAAACTAGTGGTTTAAACAGCTCATTGATATCAGTTTTGTTATTGTAACAATTAAAGTTATGATTTTTATCTTTGTTTCAGGTATTATATAGATAACATCTATAATTCTAACAACAGTATCTAGAATTCTAACAACAATCTAGCATCATAGGTAATTACACTCATTTTTCTAGTGGGAGTGGAAAACTGAGACAATAAAGTTATTGAGGCAAAACTGCTTCAAGTGGAACTCCAGTTGGCATCACTTGTAATATTGTATTTTACCGCATAGCTTTTATTTTTTTCTCTCCATGCTTTTAAATAAAATATAATTATTGAGGGGACATTGATTTTCAACACTGTACGTGATGTACAGATGTACATCACCATGCCACATCTCCCACCAAAGCACCCACATCCCATTCCCTGTTTGTTAACTTCCCCACCTTCTAGTAGCCTCCATTCCATAGTCTATTTCTAAGAATTTTTTGGTTCAGTTCTGTCAGTGCCTCATTAGCACAACAGGTAATGCACCAGTCTAATGGTTTTGTTAGTGTCTTTGTTTTGTTTTCTTTATATTCCACATGAGTAAAATCAGCTGGCACTTATCTTTTTCTCTTCAGCCTATTTCACTTAGCATAACCGCCTCTCATTCCATCCTTATTATCTCAAATGCTTTTTTGATTCTGGAGTCTACTTGATTTCCAACTGTACTGTGCTTTTCACTTTTTCTACTTTTAGAACTTTGGACTTGATTTGCCTATGTAAATCATGATTTAATGGACTCTCTCTAGAGTTTCTGTGTCTTTGATTATATTTATGAATTGATGGTGAACAGTTTAATTATTTGCTTTCTTAAAGGACATCTTTGGCATGTCCATAACCCTAATTTAAACTTTTAGCTATGATTTTTTAATATCACTTTTTGTATCAAAAAGGAGGCTATTAGCTAAAAACAAGTGAGTCATATGCATCCTAACACATATTTGGTTTATCTAATTCAGCCTTGCTTCTTCTTATTGTAATAAGATAATGTTGTTAATAGTAATAATAACGTTTAGCATTCTAGTTACAGTTGAAAAGAACTGATTTTAGAAGCCAGACACAACAGATCACATATCATATGATTCCATTTATATGAAATATCTATAATAAGTAAACCCACAATAAGAAATAGCCACATAGCAATAGAAGCAGATTGATGGGTTCCAGTGACTGGAAGGAGTGGGGAATGGAGAGCAACAAATGGATATGGGGTTTTATGTTGGACTGATGGAAATGTTTTGAAACTACATAGTGGTGGTGCTGTGTATATATTTAATACCACTGAATTTTTCCCTTATAAATGTCTTCATGGTATGTGAATTTCACAGAAAGTAAATAATTGAATGAATGTATAGCGATTTCTTATTTACTACCTTTCTTGGGAAACTGCTCCCTCATTCGCATCTTGTGACTGTCAGCTAGAGCCTTGTGGTCATCAGCGCCTTAGATGAGAAAACTTTTGATTGGTACTACCATTACCAACACTCTATATTTTTGGTGTGATACTGAGAGTAGATATCAGAGCCAAGTTTCAACATGCCTGACTGTTGACTTTATTGCAGTAGACAATTGTTTCTCTTTACACTCCATCAAAAGCAGGAAAAGAAGACATTTGTTAAGAAGATTGCACTACTTTAAAAAAAAAAAAGAATGGCGTCAGTGGAGGATTGAAGAAACAGATTCTGGAAAATAAAGTATTTCATGTTTAAAATATAAGCTGAATATAAATTTTCCTTGACTTACGATAGAATTATGTTTGGTAAACCCATAGTAAGTTGAAAATATTATAAGCTCAAAATATATTTAATTCACCTAACCTACCAAAATATAGATCTTAAACTAGTCTATAATTAAGTCAGAATATACAATACATTAGACTACAATGAAGCAAAATCATCAAATAAAATATCTTCTTTATAATAAAGTGCTGATATCTCAGGTCATTTATTAAATTCTGTGAACAAGTAAAATTTAGTCTGTAGAGAATTTTTAATCTTTGTCACTGGGTGACTGACTAGGAGCTCTGGTTCACTGCCATTGTCCTGCATTATGAATGTATCATAACTCATAGGGCTAGCTTGGGAAAAGATCAAAATTCAAGGTACAACCTCTACTGAATGTGTATTGCTTTTGTGCCATCATAAAGTTGAAAATCATTAAGCTGAACCACTATTAAGTTAGGAACCATCTGTATATCAATATTAAGCTAATGTCACATGGGATCTTCTCTCCCATACCCACCTGTGTGGGCATTTATGGAGGTGATCCCTAAATCACAGTGACATTTTAGTAATCAAATCTAAGAGCAGTGGGCTCACAGAGAATTAGCAGAAGAGAAAGGAAATTAAGTGAAATACAGTGACTAAAAGCAAACAGTAAAATACATAGTATACTTCCTCTCTCTTAGCTATGATACCTTCCACATGGTGGTAAGAAGATAATTACTGATTCATTTTTCTAAGGATCATTATGGGATAATGACTGAAATCATTAGAAAATTATCATTTAAAATGTTTTCACTTTTCTAAAGGTTTCTTCACATGAAATCTTGTGTAGAAAAGCAAGCCTTTCCCCAAAAGAATTCTGGCATTTAACTTGGTTTCCCTAAGTTCTTGGAATAATAAGCCTGATAACAATGTCTTTGCTTGTCTGACCTTGATTCATTAGATAGCCTAATAATATGATAGATATAGAAACTGACTGTATAAAAATGGCTTTACAGTGGGACTGGCTATAGCAGGAAACCAAACAATATTATTAATTAATGTCAAATCATGTCAGAAATGTGGGGACTGTGATCAGTTACATAGGCAATGAGCCTATCAGTCATGCCTACACACTAGGACTCCAGTAAAAACTGAACACTGGAGTTTGTGTGAATTTCCTTGGTTGACAATAATTTTGTGTATAAATTACACATTGGTCATAGTTAGTGATGCTTCCTGAATTCGTGGGCACAGAATGATGAGAGCTACATGTTTGATACTTCCCTTGATTCTGCCCTATTGCTTCATCCCTTGACTGCTATAAAACTATAAGCTTTCCATATAATAAATTGTAAATATGAACATAACAGATTTCATTAAGTTCTGTGAATTCTTCTAGAGAATGATCAAATAAATCCTCAGTGGATTTTGGGTATCCAAGAACTTGCACTTGGTGTCAGATGAAGTTAGCTTTGTGTGGACTGTGAATTATCTAAACTTGCAGTTGGATAAACTCTTCATATGTACCTACTGCTGACTTTATTTTTAATATATGCATGTGTGCATGTACATACATGTGTGTACACTCAAACACATGCCTATCATACATTGATTATTTCGTGGAAATAGAATTCATGGAACCAGAGACAAATTTCATCTACTTTTTCTCTTCTATGTGTTTTAAGTTTTTGTGGGTATGCATTATTTCTATAATAAAAACATTAAAAAGATCAAGCATTTCATCTTTTTAGTATTACTCCTTTATCCAGCAAGAAATACTGTAGGGGAAGAAGATGGCTTACAAAGATAACAGAAATAGTGAATTTGGAAACCAATCAGAAATACATAATTAGGGTGAAATTATGCACTATGCATTATATATTATAATTTATTTTAATTCTCGGCAATATTCAAAAGAAATACATTGAATAGGGTATATAATGTGCCTGATTTTGAATAACAATTAGGTCATTTAAACTGTAATTATAATTTTAAAAGAAATCATCATAATTTCCTTAAGTATACACACTGAGTCACAATGTTGTTGTATGGAAACCACACGAGAGAACTATTTGAATAAAGCTTGGAAAATGTCATGAGTTTTTATCTATGCATATATTGGATAAAATAGAAGTCTTGAGAATGAAAAAGAAAACCTAATGTTCTCTAAATGCCAAATTTTGGGTTAAAACAAAATAAATATTTGGAAACAAAATTGGAAGTAGTAGTTTTAAGAAGGCTAAGAAATACTCGATCAGTGTATGATAGGCATGTGTTTGGTGGCTCAGCGGGTTGAGCTCTGCACTGTGAAGCATCCGTGGCACAGCAGCGCAAGTTCGATCCCCGCAGGGGAGGGGACCCACATGGCATAGCAGACCTGTTCTCCCTCACCTGCTGCTCCCCTCAGCAATGTGTTTCAGTCAGTCTGCCTGTTCTTCTCCCCACTCTGTCTCTGATGAATCCTCTCACCTCCCATGTCTCTGAACTGAACCCAGATTGTATGCATAAAAAAAAAAGAAATACTCGATCCAATACTCATACCTCTTGATTTTTCCCTCTTCTCTCCATCTCAGTGCTGGAGAAAAGTGAGGGCCTTCATTTAGGCCAAAGTCTATTTCACAATGCTAAAGACACACTGTCAGAAGAAAATGAACAGAATTTGTTTATTCATAAACTCGGGAATGGAACCCATCTTTCACCACTTTTATTTTTGAAGGCATTCTAAGATGATAGAAAGGAGAGTAAGTTTTAGAATAAAAAGAATAAACAGTCTGTGGTTGGGCAAGCTTCTATTAAAGTGGGATTAAAGTAGGACTTTTTGGAAGTGGGAGAGACCTTTTACTTGGTCTTCAGCGACACTCAAAATTCCTTAGTTGTCATCAAGGGGCAAAAGAACCATCCTGAGATGTTTCAAAAGAGGAAGGAATGTCCAGAGTTAGAAATAAATGCTTTCTATTGTTAACCATTTATTGGAACAAGTATGAGTCAACGGAATCCTTTCTTGAGGTCAAATTCTTAGTAGACCCTAAGAGTGATGGACAGAGATGCTTTCCATGGTAGAAGTTTCTAAGTGAGGACATAGTAGAACACCTGTCAGTTATCATTTATAACTGCATCTTTTTTTCTATTACTCAGATGATACCTAACCACGCTATTTAAACCAACCACTTACAGGAAGGGAAGTAGAAAAAATAATCTATATTCAAATGTATGCATAGTAATACTCTGAAGTTACCTGAGAATCCAAGTTATTAGTTCTGGGAAGGTATAGTAAGAACAATCTGAAAATATGGAGGTGAGCATTGGAGATTTATCAATTATCTTTTAATTGATTTTTGAACTACGTGAATGAATTATTCAAAATATTTTAAAAACTGAAAATGCATTAACATGAATAATAGTCACTTAACCAGGGCCACCATCATTATGTTGTATGTATACATGTATGTATCTGAAAATATTTTTTATTTTTGCAATTAGTTATTAATTTTCATGAGTATAGAACACTTGAAAAGTTAATCACAATATTTTTAATATATTTTTATTCATTGTTTTCTAATACCTAATGTTCCTGATGAGTAATAGAATGTTCTTTATCATTTCCTTTTATAGGTGACTTGTCTTTTTCTCTTCCCTTTTTGGAAGCTCTTAGGATAGTTCTTTATCTCTTATGTTTTTCCATAATCTTTTATTGTAGTAAAACACAAATAGCATAAAATTTACAAATTCAACCATTTTTAGTACACAGCTCAGTGATACTAAGTACACTGATATTGTTTTGCAATCATCACCATCATCCATCACTAGACTATTTTTATTTTTTTTTTATTTTTTTTTTAAAGATTTATTTATGCGTACAAGCACTGGGGTACAGGCCAGAGGTGTGGGGGGGGTGAGAGGATTCACCACAGAGAGCAGGGAGCAGAACAGGCAGATCAACAGAAGTACACTGCT
>JAGFMF010011830.1:8020735-8105360 GCA_019455555.1 Galemys pyrenaicus | reverse complement strand
ATTTGGTTCCCTTATGTTCCTCCTAAGGGAGGAACCATCTGGTATTTTTCTTTTGCCTTCTGACTTGCTTCGCTAAGCATAATCCCCTCCAGATCCATTGAAAATAATTTTGAATAGTGGAATTTCAATAGTGATAAACAGCTTAGACTGAGAAATTGGGTTGTAGGGTAAATGAAAATGATCAGGCTTTTCTGCCCTCCCACCTTTAGTGTCAATGATAAGACACCTGCGGTCCTGCACGCATGCCTGATGAAGTAGGTGTCGGCATACATAAGAGGACTTACCTGGACTGAGACTGAGGATATAGGACGGTGTCTCGGCGATGCCAGGAGAAGGAGAAGCATAAAGAGATGTAGCAGCAGAGCAGAGGCATGAGAACCCAGAGAGAGTGAAGATTCACCAGGGACTAGGATCCCTGCTAGCTCCTTCACCTGTCCTGTGGCTGGTTGCCTCTACTGCAGAAAGATCAATAAAAGCCTGAAAAAGCCACTGAGGGCTCCAGGACTCCTCCTTTACTCGTCTGCCCGGATCATAGAGAATCTGCCTTTTGTCCTCCTGCCCCTACCTGGATATAGTGGAGGGAATTATCTTTTAGAGGAAGTTTGTCTTTAGGCAAGAATCAGCACAACTCAATTGGAGTCTAGACTGTGCAGTTTCTTAGACTGTGCAATCAGGTGTGAGCTCTTTAATGTCCTAGCTTCTTCATCTATACAATGGAGCTGGTAATGAAATATACCTCAGAATGTTGTAGAATTTACAGAAACTCAAGTGTACAAAGCATGCTATTTCTTATATAAGAATTGCTTACAAATATTGACCAAAAATTTTGGCTTTGACAGTCAAGAAGAGTTGACAAAAGAGTTATGACTTGGACTAGTTAAAATGCTTAACTGAACACAAATAGAAGACAATGCAACAGTTGGCTAGCACATAAATGGTGCCTAACCAAATAGAGGGCTGCTTAACTCCTCACATTAACCTATACCTGATTTTGTTCATGAGTTTTCCCTTGTGTGGCACAGCATGTTGTCCAGGGTGATTGCCATGCAATATTGTCAAATAGCTATTCAGTATTTGTTTTACAGATACATTTTAAAATATTATTTTTGTCTGCATTATCGCTAACTCTAATTTTTACCATCTAAACTATATGGTTTGAGCCAAACTATTTTACTCAATAAATGTTTTAAATATTCTCTATTCCAGAGCCTCAGAGTTCAGTGGGCAGTAATATCACTCAGTGGATTCCCGTTAAGAACCCTGTTTCATGCACTCCTCTCCAGGGATTTGGATGCTGAACATTGAGAACAGAGCCCAGGTAGATGTATTTTTAATAAGCACTCCCTGGTGAGTTGATGCAAGTGGCTAGAGATGCTCATTTTGAGAAGGTATTTGTTTTTTATAACTTTTTAGTGTCTGGGAAAACAACTATTTATCTAGTCCAAAATTTCTCATACTTCCCAGCTTCATACTCCTTAGATATCCTGAGTTTAGAAAGTCTATTGCCTAACAGAGATTTGCATGTGAAAGAGCAATCTACCTAGCAGCAGGTCTCTAGGGCCTAGGGCCCAAACTTTGAAATACTTAGAAACTTGCATATAAATTTCAAATAAAACATGTTACCTCCCTATCCCCAATCGTAAAGTATCCCTACATATATATGGTTCTAAATCATTCTTTTCTGAGTGAGGCATTTTGCTATTGTTATTTTTCTAATTTAGTAAAAAAACAAAAAAACAAACAAAACCTTAAACCTCATTTTCTTTTCTTTACTTTTCCCAGAAAGTCATCAATAATTCTCATTTCTGAGTTAAGATAAAACAACAGATGGGTCCTGTGTGCTCTCAGGTGTAATTAGGCTATGCTAATTAGATCTTTTAAAATGATTAGAGGAAAGCACCTCATGTGCACTTCCTGCCTCAGCAACACAGTCACAGCCGCGGGTGTGGCTGGGGGCTAATGATGGAGGATGGTGGAGGGTAAGGCATTGCCTGGCCTGACTCAAAGTGCTTTTTTGTATTGAGTCCTCAGGATCTTGCATTTCAGATTTCACTTCTTTCCTCCAGCAAGTAAAAGAACAAAGGATCTCCCTACCTCTTAATGGAAAGTTCTAATGCCATCACCTTTCTATGGGCCTCCTTAGAGTCTTTGAAAAGCACCAGTGAAGCCTTGGATTTAGGGGTACACTGTGAATTGAACCGTCAGTTCAAAGCAGATGATATGCTTTTAACTGTAAGTTAACCACAATAGGTTTTTAGTTCATATTTCAGTTGCAGTGTGATTTGGAACAAGATATTTCACCTTTTTGAGCTTTGATTGCTATCTTTGTAATATGCGAGTTTAGTGAGACTTGCCAAGATAATGTTTAAAACACATGCAAAATATTTAGCACTTGAGATCATTGGTGAATGCACATTGTTATTATTATTTACCTTTGTATTTGCTGAGCCCAGCTGATAAGCCCATATAAACTTTATGATGATGAATCTGGGTTTCCAGACAACAAATGGGAACTGGATTGATTCAGTCCTTGAAGTATTTTGTATTGTGGAAAAGTTTTTTTAAAAAAGGAAGGAAGGTAGTTGGAATGTTGGCAGGCAGTAGGTTACTTAGCTGGACTTGCACAATAGCAAAAGCCAGTATTAGAAGGTATTCTTGGAGAAGCAGACAATGAATTTTTTGAACATATTCATATTATAGAATGCTTGTTGGCTTAGGTCTTTCCTTGCTATCATTTTCTTTCTTATGGCAGATATCTACACACATTGAATTACTTTGAAAATCTAACCAAAGGGCACCTGCTCAGCTTTTATTGACAAGTCAGGAACATTGTTACCCAAAGGAAATGCCAGGTTATCAGATTTATCCAGGTAACTCTTCAGAATCCTTTGTGTGGATTTGATTTATATAGGGGCACAACTGCGACACAGTGACAGCTTTCTAAAAACTCCCTCTTAATAATGTTCTGGAGCCCACAGAACTAATTATTAAGCCATCAATCAAATATGCTTTCTCACTTGTATACTTTGCAATTCCAAAGGATGAAACTTGGCAAACGTATTAGTACATTTGAGTCTGGATACAATTAAAAATTCTAGAACAAACTCATTTCTGTGTTTATACATGGATACTGATCTTACGTATTTCTTAAGCATTTTTAAACTTACCTACTTGGGAACAGCAGAGTAACTTGATTTAGCAAATATTTATTGAGGACCTACTTTGTACAGAGCAGATTCCTGAATATGGTCATTTTGCAGCAATGGGAGCAGGCATGCATTTCAGACAAATTCCATGTGCAAGAAGGGAAGCAAATGTTCTTTAGTAATTAGAAGAGCAGACAGATCAAATTTTGAGGGTCTCCCTCCACTCAATCTGACTTTTTCTCCTGTCATCCAAAAAGACAGGTTTGCCTTCATCGCTTTTGGAGAGGATTATGACATTTCCAAAGAAGTCTTAGGAAACTGTCCTACAACCTTACCAGGCTGCATAGGTTCATCATTGAAGCAGCCTCCTTGTTGTCTTAGCTGTCCTCATGACATTCTCTACTGTACTCCACCACCACCCTTAGGCCGCTGGCATCCCTGTGACGCTAACTGTACATATCTCATTCTCTTTGCACAGGTGCGCCCACCTACGCATGCTTACAACCTACGCCAGTTGCCTGCCATCAGCCATGTGTGCAGGACTGCATGTGTCTATCATTGATGTTAATGGTGGGAGGGTGGAAAAAGCTGATAACTTCCATTGACTCTACACAAACATTCCTGGATTTCGTTACTAAAAGCTGAAGCTAAGCTTAACAAATATGAAAAGAAGGGTCTGGCAGATAAAGTAGTGGGAGGAATGTGCTTAGTGTGTTTTGCTGAATGGAGAGGATGTGGTCTGGGTAAAGAAGCCGGCTGCCACACGGCCGCAGATTTTGTCCTATATAACGTGAACTGAGAGAGGTCAGACTTCAAGTAGTTTTAAAAGGGAAATTGAAAATCCAAATTTTTAATACTGTACCAATAAATTCTATCTCCATTCTTCTTCAGTGAGTAGAATTAGACAGGAACATAGCTTCCCTGAGACTGAAGAGGGATTTTCCTAGGATTAGAAAGGAGAATAACTTAGTAGATTCCAGAGAACTCAAGAACACTACTCAGAGCCTTGTTGCAACTCAGTCATGAAACCAACGATTACCCAGGTACCCTAAGCTGTTAAACGGAAAACAAAAGAGAGTTTCAGCCATTCATGTGCACAAAGGCAAAAAAAGCAGGCTCTGTGTGAAAGATCTTCAATTGACATGGGGAGAGATAGATAGATAGATAGATAGATAGATAGATAGATAGATAGATAGATAGATAGATAGATAGATAGATAGATACGTGATAGAGATTTAAAATAAAAGATTCCCAGTCAAACACACCAAATCACCTATCTGTTCATGAAAAAAAATGCCCCTAACAAACAGGTTTAGTCCAATAGTGGGGCGGCTAAGACCCAAAAGCTTGCCTTATGGTGCTTTATGGTGTTAGGCACCTTACAGTGGGGCACCACAAGAAAGGGGTTAAGTAGGTCCAGAGAGGCAGGAAAGAAGGTGAGACCTGCAATTCAAAATGTACTATATAAACCACCATGAGGTGAAGAGAACAGCTGACATTCTCTCTGTCAAGGACAGGAGCAGCCTCCCCCAGTGTCTCTCATCCATGTGTCACTTCTTCAGGTACCTTTCCTCCTCCTGTCTCTCCTGAGAGACATATCTTCCCCTCCACATATCTCTCTCTTCTCCTATGTTCCCCCTCATTTTATATATCCACCTCACTCCTCCCCAGCTGTTATCCTTTCTGGAAGTCTGACTCATCGCAGCTGGGAGCTGTGATCCAAGCCAGCAGCCTGTATGTGGGGGTGGGGAAAATGGTGCCCCTCTATTGTGCTGTGTTGTGTCTCCCCTTTTGCTGAGAATGGTGGCAGCCACTCTAGTTGCAGAGGAGAGTGTTTTTATAGTGTTCTAGGAAGGAGGGATCCCAGTCACTAGGCTATCTAGGGACACCTCCAAAAATTTCATTGAGACAATAAATTTTTTTTTTAAAGATTTTTTTATTTATTTATGCATACAAGCACTGGGGTACAGGCCAGAGGTGTGGGGGGTGGTGAGAGGATTCACTACAGAGAGCAGGGAGCAGAACAGGCAGATCAAGTGAAGTACACTGCTGAGGGGAGCAGCGGGCACAGCAGGAGAGGTCTGCTGCACCATGTGGGTCCCCTCTCTGGCCGGCGGCAGGGATCGAACTCATGCTGCAGTGGCTGCGGTTTGCTTCATAGTGCGTTGCTTAACCCACTGCGCCACCAGGGAGGCCCTGAGACAATAAATTTAGCTTTGGTGTACAATCTCTCTTTTAGGGAAGAGAAGAAAGTCTGGATATAAAGAACTTAAAATGGTTAATGTGCTTGCATAAAATAATATTATATTGAGGCTCCAATGGCAGAGTGATTAAACATTGCCTAGTTTGAATTACATAGTTCAAATCATGAGTCTCAAATTTACTTGCTCCGTGTTATGAGGAGAATCATGTACATGCTCAGTGCATCAGTTTCTTCATCTCAAAAATGGGAACATTAATAATTGTAGACCTACCTCATAATAGTATGATAATAAAATAATCTGTTTATATCTATTATTGTCAAATAAGACTCATGTATCAGAAACCCTCTTTATTTTAATCTCCTACTGTCCTTTAACATTTACTTAGTAGAAAAGTCCGTTGTCTGCTGTTGCTTGAAATCACAGGATGAGCAATGACTTTTCTGCTTCACTTTTAAAATTAAGTTGTTTCTGATACTCAAAGTGGTAAACACTGTCTCATTCTGACAATGATCTGATGTCATATGAAATTAAAAAGTTGACTTAAAAGTTCAGTTTTGTCCTCTCATCTGGAGGGTTGGACGAGACTCAGGAAATCTCTTATTTATGTTGCAGTTAAGACCATTTTGCCACCAGACCTGGAAGTTGGTTCTAGATGTCTCTTTTTGGCCATTTTTGTATATGCTTTAGGGGCCTTCACTGGGAAGCTTCTGCCAGTACAGGTGATTGCTTCCTCCCTAAGTCCCTGTTTTTTGGTTTTGTTTTTTATTCTTTTTCTTCTGGTGGATGACAGTGCACAGATTCTATGGCTTGTTGCATTATTTCTTCTCCTGACAATACTCTGGGCTAGAAGTTAAAGCAGTTCCATGTTGGCACAAGGCAAGTTTTAAATAAATGTCAGTTTTATTATAGTTGGAAGTAGCAGTTTTAGGATTGAGAACACACACACAAAAATATTTATCAGGTTCCAAATGTGTTCTCTCATAGCACAGATAAATATTTTAAAGTGTGTGTTTTTTTTTAATAAAAATTTGACTATTTGGCATTTGTCCTCTGTTCTTACTGCAAGTACTTCTATTGAGTTTGTAAGTTTGGATGGGTCAACATAGGTTATATGACTAAATATACATATGGATTTTGATGAAGGGGGTCAGAGGATTTACTGAAGGAAGCAGTGTTTATCAGGCCTTTGAAAGTGAGGAGGGCTTTGCCATGCCAGACCCAGATAGCAGGGCGGGGGAAGTGGTAGAGAAACAGAGGCAAAGGAAAGGTGTCTGGCACTGACACTCATGGGTGACATTGCATTACGGCAGAGTTTGATCATGGTTGATGATAAATGCTAATATTGTTGAGGTTCTGCTTAGTGTTTTATATGTACTATCCCATTTATTCTTCCCAACTGAGTGAGGCAGACACAATTACTATCCCCTCTTAAGCATAAGGGTAATTGAGTCTTAGAGGTGAAGGCAGTTGCATGAATCCTCCTGGTTGACTGGTGAGTACCAAAGCTGGAATTAGACTATGGTCATGTTGCCTGAGTGGCGGTACCTGTCTGCTATCATAGGGTTTATAGGCGGGCAATCATAGTACACATTGTATCATAAAGAAGGTTCAGGATGGTCTGCTTAAATCTTTTTTAATCATATATTAAAATCTCAGAAAAAATTAACTTTTACTATAATAATTATTACTATGATTTATTGCCATTTCCTTCCTCTGTCCCTACCTCCTTCCTTTCTTTCTTCTTTTATAAGATATTTATTAATCGAGGAATTCTGTTGGCCCCGGGATATGCATTGGTAAACAAAAATATAAACATTCTTTGTCTTTATGGAAATTGTATTCTAGTGGGAAAGACAGATATGCAAATAGTTTTCAAAAGCAAAATTGCAAATGTGAGTTTTCCCCAAATGAGAGGAATTTGGAGCTATTAGAGCTTAAGGTGCTGGACTTTGGCTTAGAAAGGCCAGGGAAGTATCAGATTTCTGGAAGGTGGTGAGAGTTAACTAAATGAAGAGGGAAGAGAGCAATGACTAGGCACACTGAACACAAGTCTAGTGGCACAAAGACCAATGCACTGTCAAGAAAGCCCGGGTGGTTTCAGCTGAGCCTGCAGAGAGGGCAGGGCACAGAATAAGTCTGCAGTCTTGCAATATCTGTTAGAGTTTGAACATTAGGATAAAAATGAGGACTTCTAACAGAAGCATTTAAGAAGAGGTGGGACCATGATATATGCTTTAAAATACTGACAATACAGCCCTTTCTGTACTATGGAGAGCAGACTGGAAGTGAAAATAGGGGGAGGAAGTAGATGACTAGGAGGCTGGTCAGTCAACCTGATGAGAGAGCAGCTGCTTGAGCTAGGTGGTAGCAGTGATGAAAAGAGAAGAATTGATTGAAGAGCTATTTACATGATGAAATCAGTAAGCTTGGGATGGACTAGACTATATGGGAGGTGAGAAGTGCGGGTAATATTAAGGAGACTCTGGCTTAAAAACTGGATGGTTTGCTATTACTGAGAAATGAAAATTAGAAATAGTATTTTAAGAACTGGGTTGATGATTACAGAGAAACCATGTGTTGGGGGTTAAGATACAGTTGAGACCTCAAATATTTTTAGTAATGGAATTTAAGTTCTGACCTTTCAACTCAGTTCCTGCCAACACCTACCTCGAATTTTTCTACTCATAGCTAATCTCTTATTCTATGGAGAAACTTGACCTTCAAAGACTCTGAAGACAATATTGTTACCCAGGACCATTCACTAAACATGCCCTTTAATCCTACAGGATTAACCTCTTCCATGCATATCCCAGAAAATGTCCAGCTGCCTAGAGTAGACTTCAGTTGGCACAGGTGCTTTAGTTTTGTGACCTTGACATACACTACATGTGTGACCTCCTCTTTTTAGACAGTGATTAGGGCTGTCCACAATTCTGTCTTTTCTTCAGGTCTTGCTAGTTTGGCTTCATCACCACTTGCCCCCCCCGACCAATGCATCCACCCCTCACTCCCATCTTAGTTGCTGCTTCCCTTCCACCCACCAGTAATTCTAAGCATGCCCTATGGCAGGGTCCACATTTTTTATGATTTGGGAAGATTAATACTTCCTTCCTATGACCCTTTGTTTTCCTCCTGAAATATTTCATTAGAGCCTAATTTGAAAAGTTTCCACCAGATGGCGCCAAATAGTTATATTCCAAGCTCTGAGCTGCATTAAGCCTTCAGGAAAAAGAACCCAAACCTTTTGCTACTCTCAGATGATAAAGCGTAGCCCCAGGTACAAATTCAATAGAAATTAAAATTCCTACTCTAACCTCCCAGAATAGATGGTGCTGAATTTTATCAGGAGAGAAAAAGAGAGAAGAGATTGAGAAGACCTCTTTCTCTCATGAAAAGATCTTCATTTTTAGATTTTTTCCTCTTTACAGGAAATGAAGCCAAAGACTATGATGGGCATTTTAAAATGAAGGACATGATTATTCTCAGAGACTCTGGCATTTTCACTACTGTTTGCTTCACTGTCTTTCTTTTATTGCAAACTCTATTTGTTACAGGAGTGAATGTGGTTGAGAATAGAAATACAATAGCTCCTTATTAAAATAAAAATTAATTGAAGACAAATCTGTGTATTTAGTTTCTAGCCAAACAGGAAAGTAAAATTAACCATTTAATTTGACTTTAAAATGTAATTATTATTTTTCTTCATTTTTAAAATTTATCACTAATAAAGCAAAAATAATGAGGGTGATCATTTAAATTATTACAACAGTTAATAAAATTAACTGAATGTTTCTTCTTGTTATTATGTTCTAACTGCAGAGTAGTTTCTCCTTAAGACAGCATTGTTAAACAATTTTGTTGCTGATGATACAAATAAACTTTGAAGTTTTTTGAAATAATATTTCAATGATTTAAAATACTGCACACCTTATAAATTAGCATTTTTTTACTGGGTGATCAGGCATCCATTGGGCAAAGTTTAGTTAAAATTTCACATGAGGAAAAATCTATAAAGAGTTGTTCTTTCAACTTTAGGGATATAGATACTAAGTGATTAATGACTTTGCCTGGTTGACAGATAAAGGGACAGTGGATATTGAGATTTTTATTTTTATTCTTTGGGGGAGGAAGAAATTATCCATTAGTAAATGAAAGCATTAAGTGAATTAAAAATAATGTAGTTATGTTAAGAAATAATTTGAAGCTTCATTTTCTATAAAGTTTTTATTATGCTTTGCATGTATATACTCTTGTTAAATTTTGCCAGTGGTTATAACATGCACATCAGTACATATACAACACGTACCTCTTTCCTGGCTGAGGTTATGTGTGCATAGATCAACATTGGGTCCCAGGTTTTTCCACTGCAAAAAATATAAAAATATTCTGCTCTAGAGATTGAGTGAATGTCTGAGTGCTTTCCTGCTCCAGAGAGTCATCTGAGTATCCACAGTTCCCAAAGTGCTTTGGGATCACTTAGGCTAAAAAATACTATTTATTGTGAAGCTATCTCACTTTATTCCCAAGGGAATTTCATCATTTTGTATTGTGAAATCTGTCAATGTGTTCTTTCTCAAAATGCAATTATCTGAAAGAAGCAAACCAACACATAGTAGACCCCTTCTCTTCAAAGTCATTTTATTAAGAGTAAATTAGCCTGGAAAAATGATAGTCTAAAATGCATTTTCAATAGATTGCTGTCTAAAATGCATTTTCAATAGATTGCTGTCAGGCTTGCTACCTGTCAAACAGAAAGGCCTGAAGTTTCATAGTGACATATGGATTAGCCCAGTCTTCCCTGCAGCGTGGAAACAAAAGACAATTGGTGATGCATGGGGCAAACTCATCTTAAAACAGAGTTATCAACAAAGGAATATGACAGCATGAAAAGACAGAGTGCAGTCTGCTGTCCACATTTGCAAAGAGATTCTGTCTGAATCCATAACTTCAATACATAGGAGTTAAGAAAAAAAGAAATACACATTAAACGTAATTGTTCTCAGGTACTTCATTTTAGAAAATGCTGAATTTCATTCTTTAAAGTAAGGAACAAGTGGGGAAAATGGATAAAATAGATGCAGTCATAAAGAGTCATTAAGAAGAACCATATGGAATTAGAATTATTTGATTTTTAAAAGTCATCTATCATAGGGACTTTAAAATATGTTCACATTTTTCATCTACTAATCTTTTGAAAAAATAAAGGCTGGAGTCACAAAAGAATCTCAAAATGAAGAACTTCCCCTGTTAGAGTTTTAAAAAGTAGCTTTGTGAGGTCATTTAATTCAAGGTTTGTTTGGAAAAGAAGTGCATATAAAAATTAAAGAAAATTGTACTGTTCTGCTTAGGTGCGGGAAAATAAGGTATGGATTTTTTTTTTTAATATCCCATGTGAACAGTTACACAGAACACTTGTCTGACCAGTACCTTTCAATTAAATAGGAATGAAAGCTCATCTAATAGTCATTTTAATCCATATATCCTCAGGGACTCAAAAAACAAGTGTAAAATCACGATGCAAAAGTAAGTGTAGGAAAATGGTGCAATGAATTATAGAAACTGCTGGCTTTCTAAATTCAGGGAATCAGATGCTATAAAACCAAAGTAAGATACTATTGGAGTCACACAGTGCCCGCTAAAGAACATGTAGAGTTCAGAGTGTGAACATCCTAAGTGTGGAAAGACACCATTAGGGAACCCAAAGAGATTGTCTATAGGACAGGGGTCAGTGATGACTAATAGTCTGTCAAAACATGACCTGTGTAGTGGCGATAGGGCCAACTCCACAACAGGATAAGCAGCTCCTTACAGAAGATTACTTAAGGGGAATTTGAGGGTCCATTGTGGTGCCATGGTGCCTGAAACTCTTGTGATATTTTGTGCCTTAAATGAACATTCAAAACCTGAGTTACTTATTCATGGATATTTTATATAAGAGTGAACAATTTTTCTAATTAACATGTTAGGGTGCATATCTATATCTTTCCCTGCAAAGTTTATGGTCTCGAAGTTTTGATAAACAAAATATATAACTTCTAGCGTCGTCCTTGGCTGAGCAAGAGACACACATATGAGGGATTACATCGGAAGTTGTGATGGTTTGGAGGAGGAGACAATGTTGGAATTCAAGAGGGAAGAAGCAAAAAATAAGAGATACCAATGAAAGCATTTTCCAAAATCAGTTTTGCTTTTATGTAGTGCTCTTCCTAGAGAATTCAGCTCATTGATATTTGCTTTATTACTATATAGGAGTTAAACATGTATTGGACAATTACATATGAGTAAAATAAGCTGGTTTGTATATTTATATCACTTTTTAATGCTTGTGTTTTCGTGTGAGGTCTCTTTGTTTTCTGGATTGATTATATTTTTTTGTCAACAAATGTCTCTTTATTCCCCCAAGCCTGTAGGAATCTGCTTTGATTTCTCATATTTGGAGTAGAAATTCAGATCCCTGAAACCACAGTGTATATTCTTCTGATATAATTGCTGTTGATTTTACTGCTGTTAGATTTGTTCTTGTTGTTCATGTCTGCATTAACAAACTGTGTCAGAAATGATTGCTTTGAACTGCATCAAACAGATCATAGTCGGTTATTGAAATAGGGTTTATTTTACTCTCATTGAAAATAGATCAGGGGTCTATCGTTCAAGATGTTACAAGGACTCTTGGTGTCTTCAGAATCCAGACGCACTCTTCTTGTTTCTCCATTTTTAGGGTATGACTTCTATCCACATTGTCACTTCATGGCTCCCAGATATTTGATCTCTAGGGTTCTGTGAACATTATAGGTAGAAAGAAGAGGCCCATAGGGAGAAAGTGCAGTGATCTTATCAGGAAATCCCAATTATTCTTAGTCATCCTATGCTTACCTTTTATTAGGCAGAATTGTACCTGATGACTCTCCCTACCTTGAGAATGAGTGGAGATAGAGATTTAAGTTGGGCACATATCCATGTTCCATTTACATGCAAAGAGAAACTATATGTTGGTAGGTCTGTAGTATACTCTATCCCATACATATCTCAGTAAATGTAGGTAGAATGGAATATGAAATATGTCTTTCTTTTTTTAATCCAATATTTGATTGCTAAAACTGTAAAGAAAATGTATAGAGGGGAATGTTGACCAATAGAAGGATGTCTGAATTTTTAGTTGAGATGTAAAGAGATTGATGTTTGGCCCATGTGACCCAAGGATGATTTTAAATTTTAAGGAATTCAGGTTGACTTGTGTGGAATGAGAAGCAAGAAAGAATACTGAAGCAAAAATAGAAAACTATGACTTGCTTCTTCATGTTTGAAAATCAAAGATGGACAGGTGAACTTCACTTGTGGTGACCACCTTTATCTGTAACGATGGCAGCTTTTTAACTCCTTCCTATCTGGATGACTCTGTGAAGTTTCTTAGCCTTTAGCCCCTTGTCTCTGAAATCAAGACCATGATTAATCATAAATCATTGGTTTGCAAGATCAGATATTATAATGTTACAGTGCCCAACAAATTATAACCCATCAATATATTAAATAACATTAGTAGCAGTATCATTATAGTCACTAATCTTATAGATTAATGGATTATATAATTTTAATAATAGGAATGAAAATATTTTTTTACTCTGGTCCAATTTTCACGCAGCTATTCTGTGTAATCTGGGCAAGTCATTTAACTGGGCTCAGATATTTTCCTTCAGTATAAGGAAAGTGGTAATATCTTATTCATGGGCTGATTGTATCAAGCAATGACAAAATTATGTAAAAATTCTTGAATTAAGGAAATTTTCTATCCAAGTGTGAGGTACGATTAGTGTTACTATACCCTCTCTACTTTCTCCCTTTTACTATTTGTTTCTCTTTTCTTTCCTACTCTCTACTTATGCCTTCAGATGAAATTGAAACAGGGTGGAATAGAATTATTTGGGATCTTTCTCAAAATTAAAAGTAGACAAATATGCACAGTATTCCTTCAATCTATTGCCAAATATGTGATGCTCAAATATTTATCTACAAGAAACTGAGTGCTGTTGTCAAATAGTCTTTGTAATTTTTATTTTAAATAAGAAAACTATGTTTTCAAGCTGTGTGTGCCAGAGACCAACATCCTATTCTGATATGTTATGAGTTGTAAGTGCTTCATTTCAGCTTTAAAAAGTATTATAATTGTCTGCTTTTTGGAATTAACAATTCCCTTAAAAATAAGCTCAGTGTGGAGAGTCCCCAGAGGAGAACAGCACAGGTGATCTGTCTGCCTCTGCTGGCAGGGATCGTCACTGATCTCCATTACCACCTGCAGCAGCAATTCCAGTTGCAGTTGGCCTTGACGGCACCACGGTTCCCACACACTTTGTCAGCTTTAGTCACTTTAAGTGGTCTCTGGTAAGTAGTAAAGAAACAGCTTCAGTAGGATATTCCTAATTTTTAGAACTAAGGTAGATTCCAACACATTGCTTTTATGTCTCCCACATAATTTTCTATTTGTGCAATATATTGAATTTCTATCCAATTTTCCATAATTTTACTTAAGGGACACTGAGTACTTGATAACAGCTTTTTCCAAATTAATGTATCAGAAATTTTTGCTTTTTTCTCATTAATTCTAAATCTTTAAAATGAGGCTGAGTAATGGCTGGCATTTTTCTTTTTTATGTGATAGAAGAGCTTTTTATAACTGGTTTCATTTCTTTATTCATCTTTCATGCTTTTTCTTACTCTTATTAGAGACATGATCAGTGTCATAGAAGATGACAGCCAGCATTTAATGAAAGCATATGGATGCCATTATCTTCATGCAGTCCTTATGTTTTGAATCCATTTCTCAACCACACAGAACTAGAGAACTACATTGACTGGGTATTGAAGAAATGCTTTACAATTAAGAAAACCACCAGAAATAGATTTTGGAATAAGAATGTCAATAGAAATCTACATATACAATAGAAAATATTTCTTATCATGTCCAGAATATTTATGAATAAACATCCCTACAATTAACAGACCCACCCTTTAACTTTTGTAGGGTCAGGGGCAAGAGTACAAATTGAGGTCAATGCCACCTATGTGTTTGCAAGTAGGAAATCAATATATTATTAATTAAACTAAATTTTGTTTTCTAACCTTGGCAAATGTACCTCATCATATTCTAGAAGACCTAGTTGGAATTAGAAATCACCACTTTGCTTGTGGGGAGGATCCAGGTTCATGGCTCCTAACTTTCATGCTTGTATGCTTCAGCCTCCAGCCCATCTCTTTTCTTGTCTGTTTTTTTTTTCCCGGTCCTGCAAAGCTTTTCACCATCATACTGTGACCATTACAGTCTCTACAATTACAAGTTCAATTATATAACCATCAGATAGTCACCTTTGCCACTCCTGTTCCTGCCTTTGGGAGACTGGACCCAGGGAAGAGGAAGTTCAAACATGGAGCAATCTAGGCAAAAAATTCTACAAAGTGTCCTTTGAATTCAGAACGTGATGCTAGAGGCAGCCCAGTTACCCAAAGTAGATTCTGTTGGCTCGACAAGAGCTTTGGGCTTGTGACCTTGACTTAGACCACAGTTTGTGACCTTTCCTGATGCAAATTAGGACTGTCCATCTGCATATATAGTTGACCCTATATATGTGGTGTTATTGCTAGGCTTTCAATTTGATTCCATTGCTCTGTGTGTCTATTTTCTTCAAAATACAATGCTATTTTGATTATTATGACTGTGCAGTATAATTTAAAGTCTAGGAGTATAATGCCACTATTCTCCTTTTCCCCTTTCTCTTCAGTCAGAGAGTTTTGGCTAATCAGAAGTTTTGTTGTGATTCCATATGAATTTCAGCAATTTCACAGTCCATTGCTGTGACAATTGAAAAATATCATTGAGATTTTTATTAAAATTTCATTGAATCTGTAAATTGCTTTGGGTATGATAGCTATTTTGATATTGTTGATTCTTCTGATCCATGAGATAGAATGTTTTTCCATTTCTTTGTGCTATTTTCTTTAGCAGTGTTTTATAATTTTCCCTGTATATGGCATTCACCTCCTTTGTTAAGTTTATTCCCACATATTTGATGGGATGGTTTTCTTAATTTCTCTCATCAGACTGATTGTTTGCATATAGCAAGGAACCTAATTTTTTTTTAAAGATTTATTTATTTATGCATATAAGAGCTGGGGTACAGGCCAGAGTCTAGGGAGGCGAGAGGATTCACCAGACAGAGTGGGGAGCAGAACTTTGGAGATCAGTACCAAAAACATCTGAACCAATGTCATTGAGAGTTTTAACTATGTTATCACCTGTTTATTTTATAGATTATATCTTACATTCAAGTATTCATTTTGAGTAAATTTTTGTGTACAGCTTAAGAGTGTGGTCTAGTTTCATATTTCATATCCAGTTTTTCCAGCACCATTTGTTGAAGACACTTTTATTTCTCCATTCCAACACCATAGTGTTTTGATTACTGTAATTTTCTAGCATAATTGGAAGTCTGGGAGCACGATACCTCCACTTTTCTTCTTTTTTCTCAATATTGCCTTAGCTATTCAGGTTCATTTGTGGTTTCATATGTATTCAGTAATCTACATTCTATATCTTCGTAGGATTTCAGCAAAATTTTGATAGGAATTGTATTGAGTCAATATATCCCTTTGGGTAAGATGGATATTTTATAATGCTAATTCTTCCAATCCATAAGCATGGAGTATCTTTCCATTTACTTGCATCTTCTTTTACTTCCTTTAGTGATATCTTATTGTTTTTATTGACTAGGTCTTTATATCTAATTTGTTAGGTTTATTACTAAGCATTTAATGATTTATGATGCTACTATAAATGGAACTGTTCTCTTGATTTCTTTCTCTTCTAGTTCATTACATACAGGAATGCAATTGACTTATGTATGTTGAAATTGTAATCTGAAACTTTGCTATACTGATTTATTGTTCCTAATTTATTTTTCTGGAGTCTTTAGGGTTTTCTATGTATTTTATCATGTTATTCACAAAGAGTGATCATTTCAGTGCTTCTTTTCCATTTTGGATTCTTTATATATTTCTCTAGCTTAATGGCTCTAGCTAGGATTTCACACACTGTGTTTAACAGTCGTGGTGAGAGTGCATCCTTGTTTTGGACCTGATCTTAGAGTAAACGCTTTCCATTTTCACCATATTTTATAATGCTAGTTCTGGGTTTGGCACATATTACCTTACTAACATTGAGGTATGTTCCTTCAATTCCAATTTTGCTAAGAGATTTTAAAATCATGAGTGAATATTGAATCTTGTCACGGTCCTTATTTGCCTGTTGATATGATATGATTCTTGTCTTTCCTTTTGTTGATATTATTGAGTACATTGATTAATTTGCATATGTTGAATTATCCTTGAATCTCTGGAATAAAAAGTGGTTCATTTTGTTTTATGGACTGGCAAGTTATATTTTTTCCCAGGTATGGAAAGGATACTCAGATATGCATTGTAATTTTGGAGTTACTAGGTTGGGGAGAGATTTGGATAGATTCAGATGTTAGTATGGTTGAGTCAGGAAGTGACTAGCTCAGCTTTGTGGTACCCCAAAATTCTTATTTTTGGATTTAGGGTGAGATAGTCAGCATTCCTGTCCTCTTAATATGCCTTACAAAGTGTGTACAATTCCCAGGTGGTGGAGAGGGAAATGAATATCAGAAGGTCTACAATATTATTGTCTTTCCTGGGGACCAGGTATGTGTAGCATATCCTAGTTCCTTCATAAGATTTTCCTCTCTTTCAAGGTGGTATGCCTTCACAAAAACTTGACTGCCCTTTCTTCAGGACTCTGTTTGAACTGACCACCCTGTCATCAGTGTCCCTTATGGCAAATTACAAACCACAGGATTCTAGCTCTACCCACCTCCTGTTCAATGTAGTATGAATCTCCTCTATGTATACCCTATCGAAGTCTGCATTGGTTTCTGCTATCAAGGCATAATGAGAGACTATCTCTCTGAACAGTGTCACTCTAGATTGTTGCTCTAAGAGACACTTTTCCAGACCACACTGCTATTTGCAGGACCCAAAGGGTTACCAATGCATACCTCCCCAACCTGGGCAGACTATGCTAGCTTTTCCATTGCTTATTGTCATTCCCTTCCTACAGATGTTACTCCTAACACCACTATAATCATATTTTGCATTCAGGAGTTATTGACTTTGCTTTGCTGAAATTTAGCTGCAAGTATGCTCAGGAGCTGAGCATAACATCATTATTCTGCCACCATCTTGCCCTGCTACTTCAAGAAGATTTTTTTTTTCAGGAAATGTTTTATCAATTTTTTAAAAGATTTATTTCTTTATACATACAAGAACAAGGGTACAGGCTAGTTGTGAGCAGAAGAGAGGATTCACCAGAGACAGGGTAGGGAGCAAAACAGTCAGATTGACTGAAATACACTGCTGAGGGGAGCAACAGGCAAAGGAGAAGAGGTTTGCTGTGCCATGTTGGTCACCTCCCTGGCCTGGGATCAAATTCGTGCCGCAGTGACTGTGGATGCTTCATAGTGCAGTGCTTAACCCCTTGTGCCACCAGGGAGGCCCCTGTTTTATCTATACATTCTGTCCTCAAGGCTTAAATCATTGGATTCAAAGTCAATGAAGAAGGAAAATTCTCATCTTCCATGCTTTTTTCACTCAATTATGTCATTCTACTGGCTACTATGTCCAATACATACTACACTCATCTCTGTTGGATGAGAATCATGAGGATGAGAAGTACTTCGCAAAAAAAAAAAAAAAAAAAAAAAGAATATCTATCTGTGTGTTGGTTTTTATACCCAACCATTGACTGTGAGTCAATCATGCTAATAGTTGACTTGAGTATATAACCACTCTTGGGCCAAGAACTCTATGCTATTCATCTTTGTAGCCAGTAGAACTGTCACATCCTTCATGCTTGTTGTGTTTGCTAAAAATTCAGGAGGGATCATCATTTTACACAAAATGATAACACCACCTTTAAATGAATTTCAAAAAGCTGGCAGTTGAATCCTAATAATAATAATATATGATTGAATCTTTATCTAGCTGTTTCTTCCTTAGGGAAGTTAGCAAAATAACTTTCTATGGGGAAGAACACAGATGTTGTCAACACTATCTCAATCGTATTTAAAAAACACAAAAGAAAGTTACTTCTACCTCTAACTTCTAATTTCTTTTTCTTTAATTGTATCATTTTTATTGGGGTGGCAATGGTTTCCAACACTGCATATAATTTATGGATGTAGTTTGGGACCTTTTTAGATGTATATTACCACATTATGTCTACCACTAAAGCACCAATATGCTTCCACAATAGTGTAGTGGACCCCTTAGCCCATGTGCTACCCAATCCTACCTTCGCCTTCTGGTGTCCTCAAATCAGTAGCTGTGTTTATTAATTTTGCTTTGATTTTTTTCCTCTGCATCTTTGTTTCATTTATTCAGCATATGAATGAAGTCATCAAACTGTCTTCTGATTTATTTCATATAGCATAATTCCCTCCAGTTTCATCCATGTTATTGCTAATGGCAAGATTATATCTTTTTTGTTGTTGTTGTTATAGCTGAGTAGTATTTTATTATGTACATATACAGCATCTTTACTCATCTGTCTTTGGACACTGAGGTAATTTCCATAAATTAGTTATTGTAAATAGCGTTGCACTAAAAATAAGAGTGCATACATCCTTTCAAATTATTGATTTTGTTTGCTTCATATAGATACATAAGAATGGAAATGCTGAAAAATCTGGTAGCTACAACTTTAATATTTTGAGAAACCTATAGAATGTTTTCAGTAGGGGTTCAATCAGTATAAATATCCACCAACAAATTACAAGAGTTTATTTCTCTCCACATCTTACTGACACTTACATCTGGTCTTCATGATATGGGTCATTCTCATAGGTGTGAGATGGTATGTCACTATGATTTTGAATTGCATTTTCCTGATCATAAGAGATGAACAACATGTTGACATATATCATATGTAATCTATATGGCTTGTTTGGAGAAATGTCTATTTAGCACTTCTGCCCAGTTTCAAAATTTTGTTCTTTTTTTTTTCTTTTTGCTAAATTGTGTGGGTTCTTTCTCAATTATGGATATTAATCCCATGTTGGCTGTGTTATGTACAATATTTTCTTCCATTCAATAAGATGAATTTTCATTCTTTTAATGATAGATTCTTTCACTTTACAATAGCATGTTAGTTTGATTCAGTCCCATTTATTTGTGTTTTGTTTCCCTTGCTATCAGTATAAAGTCCCTAAAGACATCCCTGAAGCCAATGCTCTGAGTGTTATGCTGAAGCCAACGCTCTGATTGTTATGCTTTTTTTCCCCCAGTGTATTTTATGGCCCTAGGCCTACTAATAAAGACTCCATTTTGAGTTAAGATTTATGTATGGTGTGAGATAATGTTCTAGTTTCATCCTTTTGCATGTGGCTATTCAGTTTTTCCAACAAAAGAGAATTTTATTCTTCAATGTATACTTTTTATTCTCTTGTTATAAGTTTGATGTCCATATAAGTGTGAGTTTATATCTGGGCTGTCAATTCTGTATCACTAATCTGTCTATATTTTTATTCCAGTTTCACAATGTTTTTATTACTAGAGCTTTGTAGAGTAGTTTAAAATCTGGAGTGTGATAATTCCATTTTTTTTTTTTTTCGGTAAGGATTGTTTTGGATATTCAGAATTACTTCTTCATTCATATAAATTTCATTAACTATTGCTCTATTTCTTTGAATAATACCATTGAAACATTGGTAAGAACTGCATTGAAACTATATTTTTTTGCTTAAATGCCCATTTTATAAAAGGTTATGTCTTCTGATCCATGAGTAAAGAATATCTTTAAATGTGTTTGTTTTCTCTTTTAAAATGTCTTATAGATTTTTTTGTACATGTCTTTTACTTCCTGCATTAATTTTTAAATCCTACTTAATTCTTTCTGATGTGATCATGAATGGGATTATTTTATTGATTTCTTCTCTTCCAGTTCATTATTTGCATATAAGAAATCAACCAAATTTTGTGTATTGATTTTGGAGTTTGCCACTTTACTATCTTGGTTTATCTATAGCATTTTAGAAGAAACTTTAAGGTTTTTCTATTGTGTTATCTTATCATCTGCTAATAGTGATAGTTTTATTTCTTCTTTCCAATTTTTTTTAAAGATGTATTTATTTATGCATACAAGAACTGTACTACAGGCCAAAGGTGTGGGGGTGAGACAGAGCGGGGGACAGAACAGGCAGATCAACTGAAACACTGCTGAGGGGAGCAGCGGGTGTGGCAGGAGAGGTTTGCTATGCCATGTGGGTCACCTCCTTGGCCAGTGGCAGGGATCAAACTCATGCTACAGTGGTTGTGGTTTGCTTCATAGTGTGTTGCTTAACCCACTGCACCACCAGGGAGGCCCTTCTTTTCCAATTTGGATTTCTTTTATATCTTTCTCTTGCCTAATTGCTCTAGCTAGAACTCCCAACATTATGTTGAATAGTGAAATCCTTTAGTTTACCAGGTGTTATAAAAAAATATAATCCCCAAAATCAAAATAAAACAGGAAAATAGTGCTGGAAAATAACATCCTTAAGGTAAAGAGTGAAACTAGGTTGCCATTGCATACCTTATACTACATTAATTCAAAATGGATTAAAGACATGAAAGTTCCTATCATGTTTAAAATATGGAGTGATGATTTATTTTCATTTCATTAATCAAGCACAAATTTGAGGAAAACTTTCATTTTGATAAAGAACTGTTTTTGTAGTACTAGATGAATGATGCTGGTGATTTATTAGGTCTGTCCTATGTTATAGTCAAAGCTTCATGGTTTTTGAAACATTCTTCAGAGCATACTGGTATTAATAGTAGGCCTTTTTTCAATTACATTGAAAAATCCACCTAAAATTGCCATAAACATAAAAGGAACTCATTCACTTGTATAATGGATGTTTACAGGTTGATTTGACTTGGGTGCAGTTTGAACATAAAAGATCGCAAGTTGTTGATATTTAGTTTTCCTCTTTTCTTTGCTCAGACTTCTCCTATTGTCATTTATAATTTGCTTCTAGCAGTTCCAGCCTCATGTCATTCTTAGGATTGTCCCAGCAGTCAAAATTATCAATGTGTGTTTTGATGCTGACTAGATATGTGATGATGCTTGCCAAATCATTGTGGTTGGAGGAATTCAGTGCTCTGATTGTCCAGGCTTAACCACATACCTAATCTTGGAACCAGGAGAAGTCAGCTCCAACTGATGCTTCCAGAAGAGAGAAGGGAAGGAAGGAAAAATCACAAAATATTATCAAATAAAAACTTGGAGTCAAAGATAGCAGAACTCCATTTATACACGTATCTTACCTTAGGACAGTTTGCCCCATTTTAGAGCTAGAGAGAACCCAAGGTTTTATTTAATCCAACCTGTCATATAGCTGAGAAAACCAAGGGGTAGAGAAGATAAACTAATTTTTGAAGCTCACACAGTTGTTGGAAAAAGATAGATTAAGAACTATAGATTACTCAGTTTTATTTTTGGCTCCATTATATTCAGTACTTTATTCATCAATACAAAGGTAAATATCCACTTTGGATAAACCACACAGAACAAATGGGATGGTGGTAAGGTGTGGTTGTAAAAATCTAACAAGGGACTTGTTAGCAAAAACCCAGATCTAGATGTCCTTCCAACTCTCTTACTCTGAGTTTGCAGTAGCCCTATTTTCTCACCCTTGTACATCTGACAATATCTCTTTTCATGCTGATAAATGCTGAAGACATATATCAGGCAGCTCAATTAGTATAAGGATATGTACGCCATTTGAACTGGATCTCATATTGCTAATCAATTTGTATGCCTGCCTGTGTAAAGTAATTACAGCAGCCTGGCCACATAGATACACTTCCCACTTTATGGAGTACTTCTTTTGCCATTAGAATAATCTTATTTGTCTTGGTCACCATAGGGCGATGATACTAATATTAGTTTCCTTTAAAACTGTTTGCAGTTAAAGCTTCATATACATCTTTGGTTTACTTCCTAGAGAGAAAACACTTCAAATCTGATCTGTCATATTTATGGTATTCAGTTTTCAGGTAAAAATGATAGGGAATGGAAGCAGATTCTACTTTTGGAGAAACTGTGAAGAGAAGATTAATTTTCTGATACTATCTTTCATCTCTCTTGTCTCTCTCTTCTTCATTTCTTGGGTGCCTGTACTCACTGTCATCTGCATTTGCAGCACTGCCCTTTGGAGTTGAAATTTCATTTAACCTCATTCAAATTCAAGCAAGCTTTTTAGAAAGGCCTATTTCACTTACAGTGAAGAAACTTGCGGTTCACTTCTATCAGGTGCATATGCGGTACTTTGGAGACTCAACTGCACTAAATGCAATACTGATACCTGTTGGATGAGATATTTTAAGCCTAATGTTCTAAGGTCAAAGTAAGGTCAAAGTCTCCTCCCATTTCAAATTTTAGTCTCATCAAAACCCCAGAAGAATGATAAATGCCAGATGGTGTTACATATATGTCTAATACAGGGAAATCAAACAAAGGGTCAAAACAAATTTTTAAACAGCTCTTGAAAGCTGATTATTTAACAGAAGCATCCAAAAATGGGGGAGAATAGTGTGTGGAAAATGCCATAATGGAGGATTAGGGTGCTTCAGTGGTGGCTGAAGTATAGTGACAATGTGAGGGGGAAATCCTATGCTTTCAAAACACTAACAAAGAGGTAAACTAAAGGTTGTTCAGCAGAAAATGTCCTTATATCTCCTAATTACATCGGCAATTCAGAAAAGGGTGAAAGCCTTGAAATAATCATAAACTAGGGAAGTAGACAATTGCCCAAGGCATACCACAATAAGTCTGTAATTGCAAATATATTTCTTTCAGACAAAGGTAATAAATAGATTTCTTGTGATACTGGTGGGTAAAGTTTAATCATAAATGTTAAATAATTTCCTCAAACGTGAACTTTATAAAAATGAATTACATTGCAGCAATCTTCTTCAATTTATATGCATCATCTCTACAATCTCACATGGTCAAAATAGTTTTCCAAGGTGATGAGGGATAAAAATCTCTATCACAGATCTAGACAGTCTCATTCTCCCTGTCCTATGAAAATTTTTCTAAACCAACTGTTGCCATTTTGGAATCTGTCTAGTTTATGAGAGATATAGATGTGTTTCCTTTTCTCTATACTTTTTATAATTTGGATTTTTCTTTATTCTTATTATGGAAATTATTTTTGTCCTCAAGTATGGAAAAATTGCTTAACTTATTATAAATGTTGTCTGAACTTGTCATTTAACAATAATTAATGAGAAAAAAGGTATAAATGTACAATATTTATAATGTTCATTAGTTTATTAAATTATATGTTTTTTGAAGGTGTTCCACTTCAGGGTGTTTCAGGTGGAGGATAGCTTGAAAGAAGGTGCTCTGAAATTAAAAAAAAAAGTTTGATTGAATATCTTGTGGAACTTGGCTAAGTAATGACTAGTAAAGCAATGTTAGATGTAAATGTTAAGGTATTCAAAATCCTTTTGGGCTGTGATTCTGATACAGGGCAACAAGGGGCACTAAAAGTGGCCAAAGACAGTTCTTAAATAGCTTACCAGTCATCACCTGAGTTCTTCACCCGCATGCAAAATTATAAGGCTACTCAGGTTCAGAAAACAACAATAATGGGATTTATTTAACAAACCAGGGGAAAAAAAGAGTCACTGAGGCAAAAACATGGCCATTTACCTCACTCAAAGCAGTGTGCATGTTTCAAAGTCCTATACACAAAAGCTCCCAAGATGGCATCTTCCCACCTCTATTGACCTGGCCTGGAGTATGTGGCAGCCAGACTGTAGGCTAGGATCCAACTCATGAAGATAGCTGAGGTCACAACAGGAGATGCTCCCTGTAGCTACAGAGATGCCCAGCACAGTACCAAACAAGCGACAGTCAAAACAGCAGCTGCTGTGGCTGAACAACCCAACAAATACCACACTCATGCAGCTCAAAAAGACACCAGGCTCCAGGTCTTCACCTTCCCTGCCAAGCTATAACAGTAGCAAAGCTGGAACAATTTCAGTCTATCAGCCACTTGCAAAGTCTCTGAACATTTCCTCTCTGAGGTTGGCTGCTGGAAGCCTCTCCACATCCTTCAGAGGCCTACAATGGCCTTCTGGAAGATTGGTATAGATGGGACCAGAAGTGGCCCACCCCATATCCCTGAAGATTACATAACACTGAAATCCCAAATGCTGAATCCTGAGGGCTGCTCCTGCAGTCCTTTATATTTCTTATCAGTCTCCATCTTACCAGTATTTTGTTCTTATTTTGCCTGGTGTTATCAATTCTCACTAGCACCCCATTCCAGGGAGTGCCAAGTCTTTGGTTTTAGCCCCCTATTACAATTCAAGATGAAAACAAACTTCCAAGAAGAGTAAGGTTGCTTTTATGCTTCTGATATTTAAATTCTTTTTTGCTGCTTTTTGGATTTTTACTATTAGGTTTATTTATTCACAACTCAATGAGCAAAGTCATCTAACATATTGTAAACAATACTGACATATTTATCAAGTTGTGTTTTTTAAATGTCTTAGAGATTTGTAATTATTTCACTTTAAAAGTTAAAACAAAACTAATGCTCAGTTCATGCAATAATAATAAGCTGGTAGCAGAAATGAACAAGAGAAGGCACAATCCAGAGGGACCCTGATCATTCCTCCAGGATGTCTTCATGTGCTGGTGGAGTGACAGGAGGATGCTTACAGCTCTCTGGAAGAAAAACAGGCTCCCACAGTAAACACTGTGGATCTAGAAATTCCTCTGCAGAAGAACAAATCTGGGAGATTTGTAATGAATTTGTTTGATTACTCTATCTGAATTTTTTAAAAAGACTTATTTATTTATGAATACAAGAACTGGGGTACAGGCCAGAGGTGTGAGGGATGAGGGGATCCACTAGAGACAGAGTGAGGAACAGAACAGGCAGATTGACTGAAACACACTGCTGAGGGGAGCAGCAGGCGAGGCAGGAGAGGTCTGCTGTGCCATGTGGGTGACTTCCCCAGCTGGTGGCAGGGATTGAACTCGTGCTGCAGTGGCTGTGGTTTGCTTCTTAGTGCATTGCTTAACCCATTGCACCACCAAGGAGGTCCCTTCATCTGAATTTTTGTGTGAAGCTATAGTTTATATTTTTTTACAGCAAAATAAATAACTAATTATTAACCAAAACATCCAGGAGGTATGCAGTGGAGTTCATTTAGCTTTCTCAGCTTTAGTGTCTTCTCTGTTTTGCTTTTTATATTGTAAAACTATGTATATATATGAATTAAAATTAAGATTTCTACATCAAAAAGAAGTTAGAATTTCATGAGGTAAACAAACAACCAAAGCAGATAAAATCCTTAGAGATAAAAAGATGTTCTTTTTAAATTTCATTATTGCCTTTCTGTTTCTAACTTCCCTGCTGTCCAACAACAAAAACCTTTAGATAGTAGTTACATGTAAAAACAAAAGATAATGAGCTACTTTTTTTCCCCCTAAAGTAAACATCCTCAAAATGGTTTCAAAGTTTCTTTAAGAAGGGAGACAGCTTATGACAAACTTCAAAGCCTCAGAGTGAGTCCAGAGATGAGTCTAGCAGAGAATCTCCTGCAGAATGTGCACATGAGCCTTGGAGGGGTTTATTCAGAAAACATTGCATTGTGGATGCAGATGCCAAACCTTTACCCTACACTTCCATCCTTTTGCAATGGGAACATTACTTTGGACAACTAAGATGTTTTCTGGCGGCCTATCATTTCTACACTCAAGCATTCCCCCTGTAACACCAGGAAAATACCTTCAGACATACTCTATGCATCCATATATACCTATGAACATGAAAGCTGTTCATGGTAGACACTCTTGGGGATTACTGTGCATTTCAAGTTGCTTAAGGCTATTCTAAGTGATGAATATGCTGAAAACTCTCAGCTATCATTTTGAGATTTGGCCAATCACCTCTCAATATTTCTTCTATCTCCCATTACACACATAGTCACAGCTTCCCTCAATCTGGCATTGTAGTCCAACACAGTTTTAAGTCTGAAACTACACATGACAGTAGTTGTTTCCTTCATTTCTTGCCCTTTTTCCTCATCTTCCTGGATGGGGAATTCTAAAATTAGTAGTACTGGAAAACAAGGTAATGAATACATTTTGCTTCTCTTTTTCTCTCTTCCATTTTCTTTCTTTCCTCTTAAATTATTCTGCCTCCCCGCTTTCCCTCTCCCCTTACCTTTCCTCCATTCTTTTTCTTTTTCCTTCCTCCTTTTATTCCTTTCCATCCTTACTCCTACTCCTTCCATTCTTTCAAACCTGTATCTGTCTGTCTGTCTATATCTTATCTATCTATCTATCTATCTATCTATCTATCTATCTATCTATCTATCTATCTATCTATCATCTATCTATCTGCCTCTTTTTCTATATCTGCCTATCCATCCATTTCTATCTATCTCCTTGTTTGCCATCTGTTATTTTTTCATTTATTCAACAAGTATTTATTGGGTGCATATGTTTCTGGCACTGTTCATAGTTGTACATATGCAGTAAGAAACAAAACAAGTTACTATCTCTCATCTTTGTCATTTTTATCTTCATATTTGTATAAAAATATTCAAATAGATTTCAAAGAATGCATACACAAAGCAAATTCCATTCTAAAAAAAGAAAAAAAAAGCAATGAAAATCCAGGCAGAAAAGTGTACAACTAATACAACAATATATATTTGCTTTTGGCTGAGAGTTTGGCTTTAAGGTTTATGTTGAAATCTTTTGAGTTCTCTAGGTGTAAAAAGGTCCCTAGAATTGTCATATCCTTTAAGAAGACCCAATACTCCGTGCCTTTTCTATGAGATTACTTCACAATTGAAGGTGTTCTTCTGTTTTGTGGTAACATTTAATCATGGGACGACATGTAAATATCACCAATCTAGAGCTGATATAAGTCATGCTCATTTCAGAGGCATAATTTTCCCGTTCAGAAACTGGTTTATTGTAACACTACATCTTGGGAAGAGACATTTGCAGGTGAAAAGAGGTTCTAATTAGAATGGTGAAATGGCATTTTGGATAAACTCCTGTGCATGTAAACTGTATTTATTGATTCACTTGTCCTTCATTGTACTGAAGTTCTGGTATTTCAGTTCTTTAAGATTCTAATTTGGTCTTTAAGACATCTCTCATATATTAAACTATTGCAATAAGAGTTGCTCAGCATGTTACTTGTTAATAAAGGACAACTGCATTTGTTTTAATGCTTATTTAAAAAGAAATTGGGATTTAGTGCATGTTGGCACTAATGGAATCAATGGTACTTTAATATGTGTTAATGGCACTTCAGTTCCCTTAACAGCAGAAAACAGTGAGGTCATTAACTGAATACATTGTTGCTCCAAATGAATGAAAGTATATGGAGTCCAGAAAAGGGAATGTTGGCACATCAATTTTCTAGTGTGAGGTCATTGAAACTTAAATAAAATGTACACATTTTTCTTCTTTGCTGCTTTTGAATCCAAAGGGCAAACAAACTGATAATGGCAGGTGTTGATGAATATATTGTGCTTTGTATTGAAATCAAAAGGAAAACAATATGCTCAGAGCTCCTCTTCATGAAATTTCAAGGAGATGCTGTCAGTGCTAGATTTAAGAAAGAATGTTTCTACCCCATTGATAGAAAAATCTTCAAAATGACCAAGTTATTAAGAAGGACTAAGGGAAGACATGTTCCATAAGAACAGAGAAGGGTAATACATTGTGATGGAACTTAACTAATCATATTAAGCTTAATAAAGTAGGAAGGAAAATTAATGGTTGAAGTCTTTGCTTCTATGTTAAATTTTTTAATCATTGGTTTACAACATTGTATATGATTCAGAAATAAAGGATCCCACTTCTTCAGGTGTATGTTACCACATCAACACTCACTGCCACAGCACCCCTAGTCCTCCATTATAGTCCATTTTGTCCACTCTCTTCTTTCTTCTCCATCTTTCGCATCCTTCTCTGGTAGCTTCAGTTTTACAATCAAATTAAATACTTTGATATTGGTTTGCTGCTGTCTGATTCTTTGTTTCTTTATATTCCATATGTAATTGAAACCATCTGGTATTTATCTTTTTTTCCTTCTGTTTTATTTCACTTAGTATAATCCAGTCTAATTTCATCCATGGTGTGACTTGTATACCTTGTCCTTGCAATGTCAAACTCACTTTACCTTGCGCCTCAGTAGGTGAATCTTTTAATGTTCATTTCCAGATGCATACAATACATTTGGTGGCAGACTTTTAAATTTGGACTCTGAATGGTATTATGTCAGACTCAAAATAATATAAAAGAACATAAGACGCAATTACCTTTCAAAAGAAAGAAGTATTTTTCCATTTGATATCAGTTCAAAATGACCCTAAATATTTCTTAATATGGCCAAGTTCTCAGCTTTTGAAGTCTCCTGAAAATTCTTTGCAGCTAAAAGATTAATCAAACTTTTGAATTAGTAAAACTGTGCTTAACTTTTGGATTATTTTGTGTAGTTCCTGGAATATATCTATTTTATTGATCTTTTCTTAACATTCATGTTATTTTTCTTTGCTATGGGATAATAGACTTAAACTTTAGCTAAAATAAGTCACTTGGATTTTCATACAATTACTTTTTAAAGTTTGCTAATGGTTTTTAGATTCTAAAAGAAACTTTTCTGAAATATAACCTCTTGCAAGTCTTGTATAGAATGGACAATTTTTGGCATTTTGGAAACAGAAAGGATGACTAATGATTAAATGTTTGAAATACTAGATTATAAATCAGGAAACTTAAGGTATTATCTTAGCTCAACAAACCATGTTCTCAAATAATGTGCATTGCTGAGTTATTATAAAACCCAATAAAGCAATTTTAAGACAGTTCTTTGTACTTTTGGAAGAAAGGCTTTATATCAATATAAAGCATTAATACAAGTCTCTTGGAGTTCCAATGCCTGAAATCTGGGAGTTAATATAGTATTCTCTGTTGCTAGTGTCTACTTATATAAAACACTCTAGTATTACACTGCCAATTTAATATCTATGCAGGTTTTTTTGTTAATGAACACTTTAAGTGGAATGCTAAATAGTGAGATCAATCAACTATTAGAAAACAGTCTGTATGTGGGCAACATTTCCCCTATATGCTCCCTCCTCCTATATGATTTTCTAAAGGAGCATTTCCCCATCTTGAGTTGCAACAGGTTATATTTACATTCACATTACCAGGACAAATATATTGTCTAACTTTTTCTAGAGAACAATGAAAAATTAAATATCAGTGGCCGTGAGTGTTCCACAAAAGGGAGCAATAATTCCATTATGAATCTACACCATATAACTCTAGTCAAACAGTAGTGAATTTAGTCAATAATGTTGCAGTTTCATTAGGAGATCCAGAAAGATTGGACCTCCTAGAAGTAAGTTTATATAGATATGACACAACTTCTGCCACGAGGCTGAGGTATTTTCAAATGCTTTAAAATGTATTGCAGATAGCATTCTTAACACTTTAATGTGGGGCCATTTTCTTCAATGTTCTCTTCAGGGTGAATGGCTATTATCCTATGAAATGAGAATTCAGGTCACATATCAAGCTTTCAAGGAGGTACACTGGGAGGTGATAATGCTCAAAAGATAAATTGGAAAGATACCACAGGTATTAGCTGGTGTAAATGCTGCTTTCAATTTGTGTCGCAGTCACTGTAGTGCTTTCAGAACATGATAATGAATTAAATGTAATTCTTGGCTGTCCCCTGAAGTCCCTAATAAGGACCAAATAGCCAGATTCAAACTGATTTGAGACCTACTCTGGAACCATTCCAGTGAAACCTCACTTTCATTCTATAATTAGGGAAAGACAAACTTTGGTATAGCTTAATGTCTGCCCTCTTAAAACACTGACAAACATGGTTCTTGAACTATAGCAAAACCTCATGTATTTCCTGGCTTTTGAAGGACTCACCAAATGCTGAGACTTTTGTCCTTGTATTTTATTTCTTAAGGAGAATGTTGTTTATATTTTACCCAAAAGAGACATTGTAATTATTGTATGCTTCCTTCTTTATTCAGTTAACCAAAGTAATAATGACAGGATAAATTAGCTCTTTTGTTAAATAATTTTTTAAGTTGGTATTGAGAAAACTTCAGTTTTAACAAAAGACTTCAATCATTCCCCAATAATCTGGGACTTTGAAAAATATAAATGTAGGACATGTTTCCTATCTTATGGAGTTCAAAAGAAATTTGGATTGAAGAAGTGGACAATAACATTGACACATTTGGATATTACTTCAAAACAATCAATTCATTTTATGACACTAAATTCATTTTAAGTGGACAATAAAATGTTGCTTTATTTTGTTGCTGTTGACTTCTATTATTTGTTGTTACTAGCAATGTTTTGAGAAGGAATTTACTATGGAGAAAAATTGTGAGGGCAAACTAGAGAAGAGTTTATCCTTTAGAATATGCGTGCTGATAATGTCTAATGTCAATTTGTATTTTAACGTGTACTCTAAAGCATGTGTTAAAATAGTTGTTTTAACCAACCAGTAAGCCAAAAAATGATTCATTCATTAAGCATTTCCTTACAAGGCACTGTTTATTTAAAAAAAAAAAAAGCAAATAGCATCATTTAAGCCTGACAGCTATACAGGAAGAGAAAGGCCATGGAGTCAATGATTTCAAAGGAAAAAGAAGCGTGACTCAGAGATGTTTTGTCCACAGTCAGGTGATCAGAACAACTCTGCTTCCATGAAGGCAGTAGTCAGGTTACTGTTCTTCCTTTGTAGAAGCTCTCACCAATATCTGCACCAGAGTCCAGCTTCTACCTGACTCTTGTTTGTATTGTCAACCTGTTTCCAGGGTTATTCCAGCCAATGCCTCATGCTAGTGACTCAGTATTTAATATGTAAGAAATGTTTCCCTCACATTATACTACAACCTTGTTTGCCTTCAAATGTGCAGTATATAATTTGCCTCCAAATATAAGATAGAACTTGGAGATTTACGAAGGTTAGATTCATTTGAACTGGTGAATATCTTGATAAGCACCAATGCTGTGTGAATGTTCTCAGTGGGGACTCAGTAGAGGATCCACTCCATAGAGGATCAGGTTTCCATATCTTTTCAAAAGGGGAGGTGAAAAGGGACTAGAATGTACTTGTTTGTGATTTCTGTGGCACTAGTGTAAATCAGACTTTTTTTTTTTTCTTTTGAGGTCCTTATAATGAAATATTCAAGACATTATAAACCAGAGATTTTCTCAATTTAAAAAAAAGGAGTGATTTTCAGAAGAAAGAAAATTTTTGCCACTGTTAAAATAGTGTAAAATGAGTAATGGGATCTGAAAGTTTCTGAGTTCATTATTTTATTTGACAAGACAGTAGGCAAAGAATACTTATATTCCTTATTTTCCTAAAAGCCTATTTTCTAAAAAATATAGACCTTGTTTTCTGCTTGTGGTTGGGTATATATATATAATATTCTATTACTTCTATTACTTCTGTTGGATAGTGGTACCTTAGGTTTGGCATTACTAGTTTCTTCTATGAAATCCAGCATGTTCTCATACATATTACATATACATTATATATATAAAATGATCCCTGTAAAAATAAATGTCTTTGCACTAATGAAAAGCATGTTGAAAAAGTGAACTTGGCAGAGATGGAATCAAAGCAAGAGTAACATTGATAAGGAGAACATATAGTAGAGCATCAAAATTTTGTATGTAGTACTGAGAGTGGGGCCACATCAGACTGGAAACCGGAAATCACATAGTGAAAACTCCAAGAGACTTAGAGGGAGATTCAGGACACTAAAATCAGGGACCAGATTTGAGTTACTGATCAGTGGGAATGCAGGTGTCATGAAAAAGAATAAGGTTATCAGGCAAGGTGACTCTTAAAGTTTCACTGAACTGATTTCTTCAGTATAAGCCAGCTTTCACTAGACCAAACTAATTTACAAACAGATAAACCTGTGGAGGATAGCTCGGGCGTCTGACACAATTACTGTGACAAAATTTCATTATGTGAGTATACTAAGAAATATGCCCTTAAAAACTAGTCAAATAAGACAATATATCTAAAAAACATTCTATGTTTCTCATAATCTATTCATCACATGTATTAGAAAGAATCTTCTCAACAAGAAAAAAAATCTATTCAAATTGGAATATCTCCGTAGCTCTGTTCTCTTATCTCTCTCTCTTTTTTTGTTTCTCTCTTATACTACCCATCAAACAACAAATAAAGTCATGTGTCGAGGTTTGAGGGGGAGTCCCAGAGAAAGTTAATATGAAGGCAAATGATAATGCTGGCTCTCCCAGATACTCGGCTAGTTACTGTAATAGAAAACATCTCATACAGTTATTAGCAATTAACATAAACTCTAAAAATCACAATTCTTATTAATAATAGAACATTGCCCAGTCAGTCTTTTTATAATTCTACATGAGTCTTGTATTTTCAGAAAATGTGAAATCTTGTAGATTACTACTATCTCAAATGTGACCAGGAAATTGGGATGATGACTATTACATTGAGGAAAGCAAAACAGAGCAAAATAGACAGAAACAGAGGGGACATGATTTATGTGGTGATAGACAAATTCTCCCAAATGGAATTGATCCAGCTATATTAGGCAAAGGAACTTTTCTCTGAAGGTTTAACTATAGGATGGGGCACTATTTTGTTGTTAATGATGCAACAGTGGTGAAGTAGAATGGAATAATGCAGGGCAGGAGAAACTCATAATAAAATGAACAGATGTGGTGTTGTTTTTCTTTGAATCACAGAGTCTTCTGAGATATAGCAGTCTCCAAACTCCAAACTTTTCCTTCCATTTAGCTAGATATCTTTTAGTGTTGTCCATGTTGCTAACTTCACTCAATGCCTACTTGTTTTACCTTTTTAAAAGATGCTAAGTTTATTTTTCTTTGAAATATTAAGGTTCTATTACTTCTCTCTGGATATTGGTACCTTAAGTTTGGCATGACTAGTTTCTTCTATGAAATCCAGCATGTTCTCAAAACTCAAAAAAGCAAAACCTGACCACTGTATTAATTAGCATTTTTCTCATTTATGGTCTGTTAATCCTATAATATTCTTTTATTTATTTGTGTGTGTGTGTGTGTATATATATATATATATACACAAATGTATATACTTACTGGCTCTTTTCAGTATATATATTTGTGTGTATATATATATTTGTGTGTGTATATATATATATACACACACACCACCATATGATAGAATAGCCAACTCTGCTGTTTCTTTTATTAAATTTTTCCCCATTAATTTATATATATTTGACATCAATTCCCCATCACCATATTACCAGTGCACCATCACCTCAGTCCCCCGTGCTCCCATCTTCCCTCCCCGTCCCTTCCCCCCTCCCCACCAAGTGTCCCCAATTTGTCCTTGTCTTTTCATTTTTGGTTTTTGTGTCTATTGTTATTATTATTGTTCTTATTCCTTTTCTTGATCCTTATCTGATTCCCTTATATTCCTCCTAGGGGAGGAACCATCTGGTATTTTTCTTTTGCCTTCTGACTTACTTCACTGAGCATAATCCCTTCCAGTTCCATCCATGTTCCTATGAATGCATCTAGTTTTTCATTTTTGATTGCTGAGTAGTATTCCATCATGTATATGTACCACAACTTCCCGATCCACTCATCTGTTCTTGGGCATTTAGGTTGTTTTCAGGTCTTACCTGTTGTAAAGAGTGCTGCTATAAACATAGGGGTACAGGTATTCTTTTGAATTAGTGTATTTGTGTCTATTTCTTAATTATGAACATTAGGCTGTACTTACTGACTTCCTGGTTTGGGATTCATTATGTTCTATTTCTTTTCCTTTATACTCTCAGTAGTAATATCACAAATCTGCATTAATATTTGCATTATTTTATACGTGGCATGTTGTTTACATCTAAGGAAACCAAATAATACCTTAAGTTATGTCCTTTCTCAGATGAACATTGTATTTTTCTATATTAATAATTTTTTGTGTTATAATCCGTTATTAACTGATAATTTTTTCTCCCAATGGTCTAATGCTTAGGAATACTTTTATAACTCCTAAACATATTAAATGACCCTGCCCCTTTTCTTCAGAGATTTTCAGCCTATTATCACTTCTAACTGGTAGGATGCTTTCTATATCTGGCTCACAGACTGTTTTGTAAAAATTCCTTTTGCCACATTCTTGGAAATTCCCTTTGCCTTTCCACTGTTAGAGCCCCTAATTTCTGACTTCCATGTTTTTCATTATTAATTCATTTCCTTATTTTGCTGAGACGTTTCCTCTAGTAACTTCCTAAAAAAAAGGGGATATGGAAAGTCAATTTATCAAATTTTTGCATTTCTGAAAATGTCTCTCTTATGCTTGATTGATATATCAATTGTGTATGATTTCTAGGTTGAATACTATTCATCAAAACACTGAGGTTGTTCTATCTTAAAAAACTTACTGGCTCTTTTCAGAAGCCCAGTTAGCACTGAATGATGTACTTTATATGTGTATTATCTCTATCCCTTTTAGAATTTTCTCTGTGTCCCTGATGTTCCAAAATTTCTTGAAGATGAATGTCAGTTGAGTCATTCACCAGGGAATCTATGGGCCTGGTCTACCAGGTTTATGTCTTTGGTTTTTAAGTTATTTCTTTGATAATTTCCTTATCTTTGTTTTTCTCTTTCTGATTCTCCTGGATTAATATATTGATATTCTTTTCTTCTCTCTCTCTCCAACTTCCCCTCCCTCCCTCACTTCTTCCCACCACTGTACTGGGAGATGTCCCTGACTTATCTTTAACACTCCTATTGAATTTTTCTTCACTACATTTGTCCTATTTTTAATTTTAAAACATTAGTTCTCATTTTCTGAATACTTCTTTCTTTAATAGCATTTTTTGTGTATATTCTTTCTGAAGATAATATTTGATAATTAAATAAAAATAATATATTTTTCTCTTGTATTTCATGTACCTTAAACTCATTATTTTCATGTAGGTACTTATGTTCCAGAAGCTTTTTTTATATCTGTGATACTCATCTGAATATATATATGAGTAAACACTACAAATATTATTGGAAATAAACTGCTTTTGTCAGTGGAGTGGTCAAGGGTTAGAAGCTACAGGAAGATTATCAATCACTGGACTTTTCACTGGGTCTCCAGAGAATAAGTATCCAATCTCCTACATAACATGGACTATGTATTTGTTATTTTGGGTACCACAAGTGATAAGGGCAGTGAGATTCCCTCAGTTCATCATGGAGACTATCACCTCATACACTTGTGTTCAGTCCTATGTCTCACCCTGTTTCTCTCTGTGTGAGGACTGGATCTCTGCACTTCAGTTTTCAGAGAATGCATCTCCTCTCTCTTGATAGACATGAGGAGAAGAGGACATCAGGATGTCAACTTCCATACTTATTTTACAGTCACATCCTCATTTTAGGCTGAAATGTTACCCCTTCTTTTAGATACCATTAAGCACCAAGGTCCTCAGGCATTCTCCCTGAAGAAACAGCTCACTTTTCTTCCTTGAGATTTTGCTTCTGCTGGCATCTACCTTGGAATTTCTGTAATTCCTCTTTACCAGGGTAGTTAAGTAGTTAGGCTTCTAACAAACTCTTCTTGAACTACTTGACCAGTTGCTTCCTCTCATTTGTGTTGATGGGTAGTATCTGAAAAAAAAAAAAAAAATTCCTTTACTCCTATTTTAGCAAAGCTTGTGGAGGGAGAACAGGTTAAATATTGCGGTCAATTTATTATGTTATACTCTACATTAAAAAGAAATACTCTACAATTTTAAATACTCTGCAACAAAAATAGCTACTTTTAAAAAAAAACATAATTTTTTAACTAGTCATTTCATTAAGAAAGCAGGGGTTTTCAAACTTAATGTGCATCAGAATTAATTGAAGAACTAGTATAAACAGATAGCAGTACTCTACACCATCAGATTGTCTGAATCTGTAGTTAAGAACTGGATCTGAGGGTCTCTCTGGTGGCGTGGAAGTTAAGACTCATGCTACCAAGTTATCACCAGCCACTGTGGCATGTGTTTGACCTCCACTTAAGGAGCTAACCCACGTGGCACAGCAGACCTCTCCTGTCTTACCTGCTGCGGCCCTTAGCAGTGTATTTCAGTTGATCTGTCTGTTCTGCTCCCTACTTTGTCTCTGGTGAATCCTCTCACGGCCCTGCTCCTCTGGCCTATACCCCAGTTCTTGTATGCATAAATAAATAAAAAATAAATCTTTAAAAATAAAGAACTGGGTCTAAGAATTATTATTTTTTAAATTTTTTAAGAAGATTTATTTATTTATGCATACAAGCACTGGGGTACAGGCCAGAGGTGCTGGGGTGGTGAGAGAATCCACCAGACAGAACAGGGAGCAGAACAGGCAGATGGATGAAATCCACCTCTAAGGGAAACAGCAGGCGAGGCAGGAGAGGTTCTGCCTGCGCCATGTGGGTCCCCTCCCCAGCCGGTGACAGGGATCGAACTCATGCTGCAGTGGCTGTGGTTTGCTTCATAGTGCATTGCTTAACCCACCAGACCACCAGGGAGGGTTCTAAGAATTATTTTTAACAAAACCCCAAGTGATGGTGATATTGTTTTGGAACCACAATTTGACACACAATTTATATGTTTGGCTTTCTAGTTCAATTAATTCTGGTTGTATTCTTTCATGCACAAAGAAAGGTGATTGCGTGTGGAAATGCTACCCATCACTTATGACCCCTCCTCTCTGTATTTCTCTTGTTATACTAATAGACTAATTGGAAAAGTCACATGTCTGATTCCCCAAGAATACAGTAACTTTTAGGAAGTAGCATGTCTTTTTATTTAATTACGTTTTCCCTCCTCTTCCATCTTCCTTCTCCTCTGATTCCTGTTCTCCTACTTCTGCTCTTCCCCCATCCTCCTTCTTTATTTCTTTTACAGAACCAATTGCTTTTATATAAAGGTATGATTCAGAATACTGAAATGGTTTCTCTCAGAAATGTGACTATGTTAATTCATGCATCAATGAGTCATGTAACCATTGGCAGTTACACTCTTGAAGTTCAGACATGCAGATTACTGGTCTGTGAACTTGGGGATTTACCTTAGAAAGAAAATCAATTGACTGCTTGCTTCACTGAGAAATTTTGCCATGAAAAAAAAAAAAGTCAGCTGAAGAAGGTAGTGTGCTTAGTGACATAGTCTTCTTGACTTTGTCATAAGTTTCTCATCTAGTCAGAGACGAATGTGAAACGTTGTATTTAACACTTCTGTAAATGGAACTTTTAAAAAATTGGGGTATAATCCACGTGTGTAATATAAATGAAGATGCTAGACTTTTGTGTCACTGGCCTCTGTGACTATCACCTGTGGCCTTGAGTGCAGTAGTTCTGGGAGTGTAGGCTTAGGGTATGCATGTGTGATGGTGGACACCAGAGTATGGTGTGGGGTGCATAAGTGGGCACTCCTGACCTGAGGGACTGAGGGTATGAGGGTGGCCTCACACAGAATGAATTGTGGCAGCAGAGAGCAGTGGAGAGAGACAGAGAATACTTACGGAGAAAATCTCAGAGAAAGCCCAGAGAGAGTAAAGATTAGGCAGCAGTAAGGAGACCTACCAGCCTCCTGTCCCCTGGTCCCTCTGCCTACCCTGCCCCTGGCTGCCTCACTGAAAATTGTATAGAAAGATTATTAAAAGCATGAAAAGCCACAGAGGACTCCAGGACTCTCTATCTGTCTCCTGAATCGATAGAGAACCTGTCCTGTGCCTTGTTGGTACTACCACATGTAATAAATTCACCCTGGGGAGAGTCTGGCAAGATGAAATTCTTCAGTCTACTGGAGAAAATTCTTTGATGCCTATTGCTCCAATCCTTTCATATACCTACTGTCCCTCACTGGTACCAATCCTTCAACTACCCCAGTAGGAGCAAAAACAATAGTCGAAAAACCTACCTTTATTCAAACTGACACAAATTTGAAAATATAGAGAAAGAAGAACACAATACAGAACACAATGCCAAGAAAACAACAACAAAACATGAAAGGATCCCCTACTTATTGGAGTTAAGATTGTGACAGAAGAGGAATTAAGGACAGTGGTTCTGGCAACACAGATGTAACTTTAAAAAAAACAATGGAAAATGTAAGGCAACAACAAAATAAGATAATGAAAATATGAGTCAGGTACATTTTGAAATAATGGTGTAAAGAAACATTATAGCTGATTTAAAAAATATATCGAAGGCCTCAATAACAGACAAACATACACAATGGAAGCAATGAACTTGAAAACAATATACTGGAGAACGCAAGATTAGAACAAATTAGAGGGAAATAATGAAAACAGTGTGAAAGCTCTTCTGAGACAACTTACAAAGACATATCTGGATAATAGGGGTCCCAAAATGGAAAAAATTAGAGAAGGAATAGAAAAATTATTTAAAGAAATTATCACTGAAATTCATTATAATGTGGGAATTTAACCAGAAATTGTGATCCGAGACATCCAAAAAATTTCAAGTATATGTAAATTTTAAAATATTTTAATAAAAAAAAATTTCAAATAAAAGAATACTAGACAGACATACTAAAGACACATAATAATGAAGCTGTTAAGTTCCAACAACAAGGACAGTCTATTAAATATATCAAGCGATATAAAGATAAACCATAAGGGAACACTAATCAGATTGTCATCAGACTTTTCAGTTATAAACACAAAGGAACTGGAAAGAGATAGCTAAAATACTTAAAAGACTTCCAGTCCAGAACCTTTTACCCAGCAGGATTAATTATCAAGATAGAGAGGGAAGAGTAAGGAGCTTCATTGAAAAGTAAAATTTAAAAGAATGTATCAATACCAAGCATGAAAGAAATTATAAAGGGGTTATTAGTAAGTACCAGAGCAATGAATGTTGAGGAAATGGACACTAAATTACTTAACATGAGAGGGGAGGAGGAGGAAGTAAAAGAGGAGGAGAATGGGGAGGGTGAAAATAACATGTGTCTCATCAGAATCAGCCAGTGACCAGAACCTCAATGCATCAAACAAATAGCTCATTATATACTAAACTTAGTGGAATGCTCAAACAAAAAATAATAGAAATAATACATAAGACCATGGAAATGTGACTTAATCAGAACATAAAAGGAAATCCTTGGAAAAATAAAAGAGACAAGACAAACCCAAACAATAAACAATAAAATGGCAAAAAGCACTTACATCTTAATAATCAGCTTACATGTTAATGGCCTGAACTCACCAGAGAAAGATGTAGATTACAGAAGTGATTTCAAAACAAAGTCCAACCTTCTGTTATTCACAAGTAATTTATCTTTCCTACAAAGATAAATAAGACTTAGGTTTGAAGGTTAAAAAACAGTTATACAAGTAAATTGTAACCAAAAAAAAAAAAAAAATCAGGAAGAGCTATACTTATACCTGATAAAATAGATTTTCATTTGTGAAAGATAATTAGTGGTAGAGGAGACTACATTATGGCTAAGGATCTAATATAATAAGGAGAAACACTCATAAATACATATGTAAAGAATTATGGAACACCGAGATAATAAGATAATAATAGAGCTAAAGAAATTTCATCTGGTGGCTATCACTGCCATGGCCTGTGTTCATTTTCCAGCCAGGGAGCTAACTCACATGGCACAGCAGACCTTTCCTTTCTCACCCATTGCTCCTCTTAGCAGTGTATTTCAGAAAATCTGCCTGTTCTGCTCTGGTGAATCCTCTCATGCCCCTTTACCTCTGGTCTATGCCCCAGTTCTTCTATGCAAAAATAAAGGAAAATTAGAATTAAAAAAATACATTTATAAAAAAAGATGTTGATAACAGTACAATAATAAGAAGAAACTTAATACCCCATGTATAATAATGGGAAGCTCAGCAAGAAAATTGCAATGAGGAAACAACTTTAAATGAGGTAGACCAAATAGATGTAACAGATACACACAAGAGCACTTCACTTAAAAACTGATTCATATACCTTTTTTTTTTTTAACACACACAGAACATTTCCATTAATAGATCATATTTTGGGACACAAGTCATTTGTATCCAGAAATACCGAAATTATACCTAGTACTTTCTCTGATTACAATGCCATAAAACTTAAAACCAACCATTGGGAAAAAAAGACAGGAAAATCTAAGAATATATGGAGATTAAAGATTATGCACTTGATAGCAATTGAATAAAAAGGACATGAAATCAGAAATTTAAAAATGCCTTGAAAAATGAAAATTATGATACAAGTTACAAAATCTGTGGAATTCTGCAAAAGTGGTTTTAAATGGGAGAAAAGGACAAAGCAGACCCTATATTAAAAAACAATAAAAATTCCAAATAAACAACCTAATGTGACACCTAAAGCAGTTTAAAAAATGGAGCAAATAAGACCCAAATTTCATAGAAGGAAAAAAAAATAAGAGCAGAAGTAAATAAATTAAAAAGATATTAAAAAATTAATAAAATCAAGAACTGTTCCTTTGAGGACATAAACAAAATAAATAAAACTGGTCCTAGACCAACAAAAAATAGAAGAGAGCAAACAGAACCTCAGAACCTCAAATAAAAGGAGAAATCACTATGATTTCACAGGAATACAAAAGCTCTTAAAAGATGATAATGAATAATTATATGTTTGTAAGTTCAATAACTTTGAAGAAATAAATTTCTAGATTTATGTAATTTACTAAATCCAGGAAAAAACAGATGAATTGAACAAACCAATCATAAACATGGAAATTGAAACAGTAATAAAAAATCAATCAAAAATCAAAATCCTAGGTTCATATGATATTACAAATGAATTACATCAAACTCTGAAAGAAGAACTAATCTTAATTTGCTCAAATTGTTTTTAAAGTAAAAAAAATAATGTTCTCTAATACACGTTGTGATGTTACCATTACCTTTATAACAAAATCAGACAGAAAAATCATAAGAAAATTATAAATTATAGATAAATATCTCTGATGAATAGCAAGACAAAAACTTTTAGCAAAATACTAACTAATCATATTCAACAGTATATCAAAAGGATTACACATCATGATTTTACAGCATTCTTCATTTTTATACAATGTTTGATTTCTCCTCTCAGGTGTAGACCCTGTAAAATTCCCATCCCTAAATCACCTATGAACCATCACCATAGTCTCTTGTGCTCTTCCCATCCCTTTTTTAATCCCTCTTTCTCCCCATCCCCTGCTAAACATCTCTGATTTATATGTAACCTGCTCGTTTTGTCTTTTTTTTCCTTATCCCTTTTATTCCTCCTATTTGGTTTGTCTATATTCCTCCTATAAGAGGAATTTAATAACTCAAAATCAACCTAACAAAAAAGTTAAGAAACCTATAAGGTGAGAACTACAAGATATTATTAAAGTTCTTAGACATGAACAGGTGGAAGGATATCTCATGCTTAAGAGTGGGGAAAATCAGTTCAATCAAAATGACTGTTTTGCCTAAAATGGTATGCAAATTTAACTCAACCCCCATCAAATAATTTTCAAAGAAACTGAATAAAGCATACTGAAATTTTCATAGACTCACAAAGGGCCTCAAACTGCAAAAGAAAAAAGGAGAGAAATACAAGTATCATTTTACCTGATTTCAAACTTTACTATAAAACAATATGGTATTGGCATAAATATAGATACATAGACCAATGAAACACTATTGTAAGTCCAGGAACAGATCATGGATCACACCTAACCTATGCTAAAATATCTATGACCATAGAAGGTCAAAAGAGTCTTTACAAGAAATGGTTCTGGGAAAACTGGAGAGCTACCCATAAGAATGAAGTTGATTTAGTCCTTAACAAAACAAATTGCAAATGGATTTCAGACTTAGATATAAGACCTGCAACAATAAAAGGTAGAAAAGAAAATTTGGGTGATATATTCCATCATATATATATATATAATAAAGAAAATTTTAGCTATTAGAATTTTATGATAAGGGAATTAAAAACAATTAGATTTACATCAAGTTAAAAATCTTCTATACAGAAAAATAAAAAAGAAGACTAAACAAGATGACTAAATAAACACCCTACTGAGAGGGAAAAATATTTGTACAATATGTAACTTACAAGGATTAATATCCTAGATATATGAAAAACTCATACAATTCAAAAACAACAACAGAAAAAAATCCAAATTACCCAATTAACAAATGGGCTGTAACAGACAGTTCACTAAGGAGGATATCCAGAAGGTCAAAAGACTTATGAAAAAAAATATTCATTATCATTCCTAGTAAGAGACATGCAGATTAAAAATAAAATGGGATACCACCTCAAACCCATGAGGAAGAATGGACATATTGAAAAGTTTCCCAACAAGAAGTTTTGGAGAAGATACGGAGAAAAGGGGACAATATTACATTTTTGGTGTAATATTTGAAAGAAATTGTGAGCCAATGGCATCAGTTGCTCCAACTCCTGTTTGAACATTTGGACTCAATCATGGAATGGGGTGACCTGTCCAAATAATTGGACTTACCACCATGAGATAAAAGCATTATCTCCTGACCCATGATTATCTCATAATTTCCTGGAGGTAGAAGGCCAAGGGCCCAATGCTTCTGTGGAACTTAACCCATTTGCACACTCCTGAGCTTAATCCAAGCCAGAACAAGCCAGATTCTGCTTTTATCTGCCCTAGCAGATGAAACCTTCACTTTAAATATCTCTTCTCACTCTTCTGGATACTTTCTGGCACTGGTTACCACATGCATGAGTCTCTAATAAAGACTTCTCTGGATCAAATATACCTAGTACTCTCTGGTGAATTATTTCCTTAGAGGGCAAAGGACCTACTCTTTTGGTTTGGGCTCTGTTACAGAATGTGAACTGGTGAAACTATTATGGCAAGCAATATGGATTTATATTAAAAATTAAAAATGGAAATATCATATGACTTAGCAATTCCATTCTTCAACATATATTTACAGAATATGAAACTATTGACAAAGATCCCCATAAGTCCTCACTATTCACAGCAGCATTATTTACAATAGCTAGGACATGGAGGCAGCCTAAATCTTCATCAATGGGTGAATGGAACAGCAGATGTGGTACATGCATATGTGGAGTATTATATTACCATAAAAGGGTGAAATACAGCCATTTTCACAAAGTAGGGGAAATCTGAGACAATTATGTGTAGTAAAGTGAGTCAGAACAATAAAAGCAAATGTTGAACATTCACACAGCACAGAAATTGACATTAAAAAATAGTGAATGATACTTAATATCCTGAGGCCTCTGAGCTTAAGAGAGATGGACGGACAAGGGGGCACGACAGATGGTGGTAGGGAAAAATACATTTAAAAAGTTAAAAATAAACCATGTTGCCACCAAAAAAGAGTTTTAAGTTTTAAATCTTTTTCTTTTACCTAATTTATGAGTTCTCTGATACAGAATTACTAACAATGTACAATTTGATCTCTAGTTTTTTTAAAAAAAATAATAAAATCTTCCAAGCAAAATGTGTAAATCAGTGTTTTTTACTATTTTCACAAAGTTGTACAGCCATCACCACAACTAATTCTAGAATATTTTCATCATTCCCTAAAGAGACCCAAAACCCATTAGCAATTCCTCCTTAGATCCCCCTCTCCTAGTTCTTTGTAATCACTAATTTACTTTTTCTCTATAGACTTATCTGTTCAGCTCTGTTTCATATAAATGATTAAAAGGCCAATTATAATTGTGGCCTTTTATGTATGTCTTCTTTCATTTAGCATATACTTTTCATTTCATTGACGACCCAGGCTTGTATCCCATTCCTTAGCTTAGGATAAATAACTTCCAATTTTCTTATTATCTTAGAGTTTTATCCATGTAGATTTTCTATACATATGTAATTAAATTAATTCATTCTTTCTATTCATCTGATGTTCATTTGATTGCTTGATCATCCCAAGAAGAACCTAGAGGGGCAAGGGGAAATTACCTCAGTACTTCATTTCTTTTTATGACTAAAAAACACTATATTGTATGGATGTCCCACAATTTGTTCATCTGTTCATCACTGTTGTTTCAAAATTTTTAGCTTTTATAAATAATGCTGTTATGGATATTCTTGCACAAGTTTTTGTTTGACCTATGTTTTCAATTTTCTCAAATAGTAATTGCTGTGCAATTTGGTAACTGTAGGTTTATGTTTATAGGAACTTCCAAACTGTTTTACGAAGTGTACTCTTTCACATATCTACTAGTGTGTATGAGAATTCAAATTTCTCTACATCACTGCCAATATGTATTATCATATCTTTGATTATAACCATTCCAGTAGGTATGAAGTTGTATGTTATTTAGATATCTTCTTGGAGAATATCCATTCAAATCATTTCCCATTTTTACTTTTATTGTTGAGTAATAAGCACTCTTTATGTATACTGGGTACTAGTCAGTTATATGATTTGCAAATATTTCATTATATTCTGTGGGTTTTCTTTTCACTTTCATAATAGTGTGCTGTTTATAATTTGGTTACCACTTTTCCATTTTTCTTTCTGGCATGGAAGAACTGGGGTATAGGCCAGAGGTGCAGGTGGTGAAAGGACTCACCAGAGATAGAGTACTGAAGTACACTGTTAAGGGGAGTGGCTGGAGAGATAAGAGTGGTCTGCTGATCCATAGTGGGTTAGCTCTCTTGCTGGGTATAGAACTCAGGCCTTAGCAGCAATAGCGCTGAGATTTTAGCCACCAGGGAAGGCCTGGTTAACACTTCTTTATAACTGTATAGAAATTTGAAATTGCTTGTCTCATATGCTGCGTATAACACAGAATCAAAACTGTAGACAATAGGGTGTCCCTAGTGGTGCAAGGGGTTCAGCACTGTACTGTGAAGCATCTGTAGCTACTGCAGCACAAGTTTGATCCCAGGCCAAGGAGGGGACCCAGATGGTGTAGCAGACCTCTCTTGCTTCATCTGCTGCTCCCCTCAGCAGTGTATTTCAGTCAATCTGGCTATTCTGTTCCCCACTGTCTCTGGTGAATCTTATCACCCCCACAACTCTGGCCTGTACCCCAATTTTTTGTATGCATAAATAGTTAAAACTATAGAAAATATTCCATGTGTAAAAATGCACTTATGTAAGTACAGGATAATGAATTTTCAGTTATACTAGTTTTGGATTAGTAACTGGGGGCCTTATTCACAGTTCAGGCTTCACCTTTCAGAGATGAATGATAATGCTTCCTGTCTTCTTATGGGGAGTTGCAATGGTTAGGTCTGAGATCATATTTGGGTTGGTAGTTTTTACTTTGAATGTTATTTTTACTTATTTACACTGAGGTTCTTTTGCCAGTAATTTTCTCATTTATCTACAGTGTTAAATCCTCTTTTGAGGGTATACATAAATAAATAAATAAATAAATAAATAAATAAATAAATAAATAAATAAATAAATAAATGCATGAATAAATGAATAAATACATAAATGTAATATCTGTATCTATATTATATATATTATTGTTTGGAAAAGAATGAAAAACTCTTTGATAATACCTTGATGTATGGTTGATTTTTAAAAGGTAAGATAGTGGCATATTCTCAATAACATATTGCAGCTATGGCCTAAATAACTGAATCTACTATCAAGCCCTATCAGGCTTCCTTGCTTCACCTGTGCTTCTTCATATCAGATCTATTAAAAATTCTCAGTACTGTTAGTTGTAGAGTCTTTCATAGTAGCTTGTTTGGACTTGATCCAAATGTTCAGACACACACACACACAAAGGAATCAGAACAAAAGCTACCAGGGAAGAGATTTAGGTGTTCACTTTTTCCTCTTTGACAGAAATGACTACTAGAAAAATATGGGCATTACACAAATAATAATAATGGGACTCTTTACCTATCAAAATTAACTTTAAGATATCTCAAGGAGCCAAAACAATTGTGAAAAAGAAGAAAGTTGAATATCTCATGTCTTGATTTCAAAACATACAACAAAGCAAAAATATCAAGATGATTGTACTAGAAAAAAGATATATATATGTATATCATTATATATCAGTGGAATAGAATACACTACTCAGAACTAAACTGTTGCACATATCGGTAAATGATTTTCATAAGGATGAGGTGGAAGAAAACTTTTCTTGATCATATAGTGTAGGAAAACTGTATAAACACATGCAAAAGTTTGTAGATTGACTCATATTAGACCATATACAAAAACAAACCCTCAAAATATATAAAAACCTAAACAAGATCTTAAACCATAAAACTTCTAGAAGGAAACATGCATTAAAAACTTTAGGATTTTAGGTTAGGTAATGATTTCTTGAATGACAACAAAAGGATGGGTAATAAAAATATACAAATGGGGCCTCCCTGGTGGCGCAGTGGGTTAAGCACAGTACTATGAAGCAAATCGCAGCTACTGCAGCACAAGTTTGATCTCTGCCGCTGGCCAGGGAGGAGACCCACATGGCATAGCAGACCTCTCCTGCCTCCCCCACTGCTCTCCTCAGCAGTGTGTTTCAGTCAGTCTGCCTGTTCTGCTCCCCACTCTGTCTGGTGAATCCTCTCACCTCCCATGACTTTGGCCTGTACCCAAGCTCTTGTATGCATAAATAAATAAATCTTTAAAAAATAAAAATAAAAATATACAAATGGGATTACATCAAACTTAAGAACTTCTATGTGTTGAAAGAAACAATAAACAGAGTGAAGGAAGCCTAGTGAATGAGAGAAAATATTGGTAAATCATAAATCAAATGAGGTTAATATTAAGAATATCTAAAATTTTTTATAACACAATAACAAGAAAATAATAAGTCAATCAAAAATGGGCCAAAGATTTAATAAGCAATTATCTAATGAAGGAATATAATTGGACAACAAATATATAAAAAGATCCTGAACATCAATAATCATAAGATAATGCAATAACACCCAATAGGATGACTGCTATCATAAGAATAGAAAGTAATAAATTTGTTGGCGTGGATGTAGAGAAATCAGAAAGCTTGTGCACCTTTGATAAAAGTTTGGACTGGTGCATTCACTATGGGAAACAGTGTGGATGTTTCCTTGGAAAGTAAAAAGTATATTACCATATAATATAACAATCCAATATCTGGGTATCAAAATAAATCAAAACAGGATCTTATAGCTTCAGTTCCACTGTATTATTCACTGTATTATTATTATTCATAAAAGCCAAGTGATTAAAAAAGTCTATCAACAGATAAATTGATAAACACAATGAAGTATACACAAAATGGAATAGTTACAGCCTTAATCACTTATAAGAAATAAGAAGTTCCACTTATTTGAAGGGAAACTTGCACTCCCACATTCATTGTATTCCATGGTGGTCTAGTGGTTAGGTTTCAATGCTCCCACATTCATTTCAACTTTATTACAATAGCCAAACTATGGAAACAACTTAAGTGCCAAAGCTAGATAAGTGGATCAAGGAGATATGGTGTATACATATACAATGGAATCCTACCCAGTTATCAAAAATGATAAACTCATGTCATTTGTGGCCACATGAATGGAGCTGGAAGGATGATGCTAAGTAAAATAAGTTAGAAGGAGAAAGACAAATACTCTATGGTATCACTTGCATGTGGAATATAGAGAAACCAGACAAAGGGTCAGATAAAGTCAAACTCCAAAACTAGCCTTTGAAAACAGAGGGGGAGGGCGAGCACAAAGTGGGGAGGGAGCACAGAGGACTACAATAGTGGACTCTGGGTACTTTAGTGATTGTAGAACCAGAAGAGGGGAGTCCTATACTTCGAAAATGCAAACAGTAATGTAAACCAATTTTATTCAATTGAAAAAAAAAAAAAGGAAATCCTATCACAGGCTGCAATATGGATGAACCCTGAGGGTATTGCACTGTGCAAAATAATTCAGTCACAGGAGTACAAATACCGCATGGTTTTACTCATGAACTACAAAAGAAGTTAACATCATAAAAATAGAAAGTAGAATGATGTTTGCTAAGGACTGGGGCAGAGAGGGGTTGGGGTTAATTCTTAATGAGAGCTTTGCAAGGAAAAAAATATTTTGGAGTTCTACCACATCACAAAGTGAATATATTCAAAACTACTGAACTGTATGCTTAAGAATAGTTAGATACTAAAGTCAGTGTAACATACCCCCTCCCTCCCTCCCTCCCTCCACAAATTAGTCGTGGAAGGTATACTTCCCAAAAAAGTACAAGTCAAATGTGTATCTCAGCTATTCTTCCAATTATGGTCCAATAAATACATGTAATTCTGGTGTTGGTAATTTAATTTTAACTCATATCTTATTGATCAAGTTTTTATGGCCAATGAGTAACACTGAGAAATTACACATAAATTACTACATAGATATCTTAAGCATTTTATTCTGAATTTTATCATTTTCCCTAAAAAGAAAGGGATTTAGGAACAAAATTTAGAGGCAGATGAAACCAATACAAGGATGATTATTCACTTCTTAGTGTGACAATCCCTGTTGATTCTGGGTGAATTTTATTCTATTTTGCCAGACATCAAGATTTTGATGTACATGGCTCATTAGTGCTTGTAGGCATTTCTATAATGGCAATTTATTACACTTTCATGTGACAAAAGCTGTCCTTTGAAGAACTGCTTTGTGACCTCCTCCTCTTTCAACCCACAACACCTGCTGAATGAAGAGGCCTGCTCTCTTCTCCTGTCCCTGTACAGACACTGGAAGTTTTTGTGTGCAGAAGGAGAACAGTGCTGAAAAGCTTTGACAGAAGGTTTTTGCAGCAGTCTGCCTGTCGAATTGCATGGATCAACAATTTCTCAATTAGAAGAAGATAGAGGAGAAGATAAAGTATGCTGTGACTGTAAAGCCTCAAGCAGCAGCTGAGGAAGATTTTGAGAACATCTGGTCAGAATCTATTTCTTTTTAGGTAAGCATTCCTTTTTACAGCAAGCATACATAAAGCATGAAATTGGCTTACTCCACCTCCCCTTAACAAGGGAGAAGTTGGTTAGATTTATTACTCCTTGATGCAGATCTGGGGAGAGTAGAGTAACATGTGACATTCCCACTGAAGTCCCCCCAAATCCTTCAGCTCCTTCTGACAGAGAATATTTCTCTGCTACGTAAAACTAATTTGTAAGAACCTAAGTTGTCAGTTTAAAAGATTATTCACAAAAATAAAACCCAATTCATGGTGTTTCTTTTACAGCCCCATGAAATTCAGGTATAAGCTAAGGATTCCCACAAAACTTCAGCCTCTCAACTTTTAAAACTGGTTCTTTGTGTACCTGGCTTTTTCATTTTCTTATTACTTAAGCATTTTCTTTCACTTTGAACAACAAATGCAGAATATAATTTTTTCATTTGGCTTCCTTTGGAGTGTTTCCATCACCCCCAAAACAATTGCTTTTTAATGTGTAAGATGGTAACAGATTTTATAATGCTCTCTCCTTTTTTTTTTAGAGATGTAGGCTAACCAACCAATCAAACAAAATAATTAGTTATTTTAAATTGTAGGAATAGATGGTAAAATGAGACCTGAATTCAAAATAGGTGCTCTTAGTTTGGGGCAAAATTTTAATTTTTCATGCTGGTAGAGTTTGCTTCATTTAATGATAATTGCTGACATGTCATTGTATTCATATTATTATCTATGTTAAAATAATTTGAAATTAACCTCACTTTATGAAATATATGCTAATTGTATCTAGCCTGTCATATCACAAGTGCTTAAATACTCATCTGTAATAAACATGCTATTAAACTACTGTACATTAAAGGATTTTTTTCTAATTTGTGATTTTTCAATTTACTGATTTACTTCCCATATACCTATGCCATCTTTTACTAAACAATCAGGTAACCAGGTAATTTGCATACATTCCCCATTTCCCATTTTTCTTTAGCTTTTAAAAAGTTGTGAGTTTCCTAAGACTTACATAAAAATTTAGCTTTAGGGGCCTCCCTGGTAGCACAGTGGGTTAAGCAACGCACTATGAAGCAAAAAGGCAGCCACTGCAGCATGAATTTGATCCCTGCAGCTGGCCAGGGAGGGGACCCACATGGCATAGCAGACCTCTCCTGCTGTGCCCACTGCTGCCCTCAGCAGTGTGTTTCAGTCAGTCTGCCTGTTCTGTTCCTGGATCTGTCTCTGGTGAATCCTCTTACCTCCCTGGACCCTGGCCTGTACCCCAGCTCTTATATACACTCCAGGAGGAAATGAGATTAGTTGAAGATAGAGCCCTGCAGAGTTCAAACTAGTCCAGAAGCATAGAAAGGTTTAGTAAGTCACAGGAACTCTCAGGGTACAGGTAATCTGTACTGTCATTTTAAGGGTTGCTATACATTTTCATTGAAATAATTAAGATCAAGATGTATTATATAACTTAATGAGTTTACATTTCATCCAAAAGACAAACTATAGCATTGAATCAAAGGAAAACATGCCCATGTTTTATAATCAGTAGAAGTGGTTCAGAAGTCACCAATATTGTGAATTATCCAGTTTTTCTCCCCTCCCTCCATCACCCCCCAGTGCCCTGCCTGTCTTTGGTCATTTCATTGTTCATTAGCACCTCACTAGAAAAGGCAGAGGAAAAAGAAGAGGAAGTGAAATTTAGCAATCATTTTTGTTACTTGTTAACAAAGGTGGCAAAGTGGTTTAGGAAAACTTAAAACTAAGATTAAAAATAGATTTTAAAATTAACAATGTGTTTTAGGGACTCATGCTGGGTCTGCCATTAGCAGAATTAATTAAGAGTTAGCCAAGTGACAATACAGCTCTGTAACAGATATCAGCACTGCCACCCAGTCCCATAGCTCTGGGACTGGTGAAGGCCTGTTTTATCTATAACTGGTGTTTAAAATAAGAAAAAAAGGAAGAGTCACTCTTTTATGACATAAATAGGTTTACATACTGATTTCTATTGTGCAAATAGCTCTAAAATTCTGTTTGTTAAAATATTTTCCAAAGGCAGGTACATAGTAATATATTTATGATTTTTCACTTTATATTAAACTTCAATTAAAAAGTAAAAATAGAAATATGTCTAAGATAAATAGAAGATACTGAACAATTTACACTGGTGGTGTAAATTGCAGCTCTACAAATTGCAAAGTCACAGGGTACTAAAGACTTCAGAATGGTATGGTGCTATCTTACCCTCATTTTTTCATTCTTTTCAGAAAAAAAAAAATCCATAATTTTGCTCCCCTGTTCTTCATGTAAATACTCAGGGAAAAAAGTCTTCCTGTAGAATTGCTTCTTTAGTGTCAGGAAAAGGGGAAGGAAAAGAACAAAGACTCAGAAGACAAACTAAGCCAGATGGTTAATTCAACTATGAAGGGCAAAAGGGAGCCCCAAATATCTTCTGGGAAAGATCATTTTAGGACTCCTAGGACTGAGGAAATCAAGTGATACCACTTTAAGTATGTGACTATGAATGAGTCATTGGAGAGTCACTTTTGCTAAGTTAAGAAAAAAGTTGTTCCACAGCAGATTGATGCATTTTCTGCAGAGCTGAACTGCAGATTATGGTTTCGGAGACTGGGCTGTCCTTGTTGGAGGGCACGATGAAGCATAGATTTTTATTTTCACGAAACAGACTCCAGAGGTTTGTGGCCTTTCAGACAGCAGCTGGCCCGGGGCAGAGGCATAGCCTCGAGCCGAAGCTGCTGGCGACCGCTCTGCGCTTGGCTGTGCGTCCCAGGCTGCAGTGCCAGCACCGCAGCCAGAGCTTCCCGTTGCGAGCAGACGCTGTTCCCTTCTGGAACGGCCCTGGCGACTCGCAACTGGCTGCTTCACAGTATCTTTTGTGAAAGAGGAGCTGGTTCGAAGGAAAAGAGGGAGTAGGTTTCCAAAAGGCTTGGCTCCACCTTATAACTATTGCCTGAAAGAATTGAGACGATGGCCAAATAAAATGGAAATAATCCCATTTGAGTAGCAAAGATTTTTGGATGAGCCGACAATGTGTCCTGCAACTGTCGATCTGGCAGATTTGACTCAATCCACTGCGGTTTGGTTTCCACTTCAAGCACACCTCCCCCAGCTTGCGTTCTGATCCACTCCCGAGACTCCGGGTGGGAGCGAGCGGAATGAGAGAGAATCAAAAGTGAGGCTGCTTTTGGTCTCTGCGTGTGGCAGATGCACAGCTGGTTTGGTTCTGAGCAGGTTGGTGCAGAAGGGAGAAAGCTAGAGCTGCTTAGCTCTTTGGCGGGGTTTGGGTGTGTGTATTGGGTGGTTGGGCAAGAGAGAAGAGTGGGAGCAGAGTTAGGTGGGAGTATTGAGCGAAACCCCTTACTTTGCGTCTCAGCTGCCACTCCAGCCCCCAGCTTCCAGCCCCCGCCGCGTCTCCGCCCGAAGGCGCGGAGCCGAGGTGAATGGATGAGCGAGGCCGGTGGGTAGCGGATGCCCAGCAGCGCGTCAAATCTGCGGTGGCGGCGGGACTGTCTCTTTAAGCGCTCCGGAGGGGCCGGAGCGGGAGGGCGGCGAGCGCGTTTCCATGGCACCAAGGCTGAGGGGCCTGCGAGGCCGCCGGGCTCACTCAGTTACTGTAGCTCCCGACGGAACAGGGGCTGGCAGCTCGGCCGCCACGGCGCCTCGGGGCTCACCCGACCGCTCCCAGCTGCCAGCGTTGCCTGGTGGGTTCGAGCTGCTGCCGCGCCCTCCTCGGATAGACTCACCTCGCGGGTCTGGCGAGCCCCGCACACCAACTTCTGGCCGGCGAGCCCAACTTCTGCGCCGGGCTCGGACTTGCGGAGCCAGAGTGGCGCGCGGTCCGCAGCCTGGGAAGCGACTCGAGCAGCTCCGCCCTGCCCTGCTGAGATGACCTCGCGACTGTGGCTCTGGTGCTTTTGCACCTGGGTGGCTGTGGGCTGGCCGCCAGGCAGCGCCCTACAGCTCCGGCCCGGCATGTAAGTGACCGCTCGCGCGCTCCCGGGAGCCGCGGTCCCACCCGGGACCCACTGCTGACTGCGCCGGAGCTTTTCCCACTGGGAAAGGGTGGAAGGCGTGTGCGACCAGCGGAGATCCGCCGGGGTCTTAGGGCTTACCCCGGCCGGGTGTGGCGGAAGCGCGGTCCCCAGCGCGTCCTCGGGGAGCGCCAGCTTCTGAGCAGATATTGTATGCTTTTTACCTGATACTTTCTCCCTCCTACCCAACACCCCAGATTGGGTGTGTGCTGGCGTCCTCACAGTGTGTGTGTGTGTGTGTGTGTGTGTGTGTGTGTTTCAGTTAATTCTTGTTTGCAAGAGTAATTGACTAATGACGAGTTCCACTTTCTGAAGGAATTTGAATGAAAGCATGTGGAACAGCGAGTTCCTTGTCACGTTCTTCTTTCTAGAGATCCGCGAGTTTGGTTTAATGTGTTATTATTTATTTATTTACTTATGGGAAAGTATCTCCGAATCCGAAAGCGTGGATAATTCCACAGGTTTGCTGAGAGGCGAACCCGGGTCAACTGCGTACGGAGGAGCTGGGAGTCACTTGTCTTGGGCAGCAAGCGCAACCAGTTAGAAGCTAGCTCGTCAGGGGAGAGCTGAAGAGTACAGAGACGATTGAAGCGCATTTTCCGAGGATGGAACCTGGTTTTATTTCCAGATTGGAATTGATGGAGGCCCTGAAATATTAATTCTTGGTTGCGTGTCAAACGTTGCGATAAGCTTACAGGAAGTCTTAGGTCTTTACAAATTTCCGGGTCACCTTGACTGGCTGGAGAAGTTTTCACTGAATAATGTAAGATGAGGAGGACTTTCTTCAGATTCTCTGAGATAGAAGTCAGATCTAATTCTATTGTCCCATTCTTCTCTTGGGCAGTTATGAACAGACACCAGGGTATTTTGGACATTTAAACATTTTGTTTGTTGTCACTTTAGAAAAACGTGACACAGTCATCTCTACCTATCCAGGGCTTTGCTTTTTCTTATAAGAAAAATGTGACTTGGGGGTTCACTTTACAATTCTGTATTTCATCCTTCTCGTGAAATTCAATTTGCTACCTGGTTCCTGTCAATTTCACCATCAGTATAAACCTGAAGACATGACCACAGGGTTGGTGGCGTTGCAGAACAACTTGCCTATGTAGTTTGTAAGTACCTATTTGGCAGAAACGCAGAGTTTCTGGGTAGGTGATTTCTCTTTCATTGATAAGGTATGACTTGTTCATTTTGAAGAGTAGGTTGACTTAGATGTTTTCTCTCACTGTATCTCAGAAAACATATCTCACAATTGAATAACTTGTCTATATATATATATATATATGCCTCCCCCTCTTGGAAATTGCTTTTTAGCAAGCTTGCAACTAGTTATGCTCTTGTGGTTATAATTATCAGTGGTAAAGTGGATACTGTGTTGGCTTATTAAGTAGCCATAAAGTCACCCAGCCACCCGAGACTAAGTAATCCTCTTTGGGGGGGACACTGAAAAATAACAAAATTACCACATCACTTACATTGTTCAACTGTTTTACCTCGTGTTTCAGTACTGACACTTTATTTACAAAGGCTGGAAGGATGACATTGCATTATTTTTTAAAGGACACTGCTACCCAGCTCCTTTATCAGGTGAAATGAGATCAGATACTAAAACCAATATAGAATTTGGGGTGTTTATAGAGTCCCCTTCCCGGAGAATTATTGAAATCACTTTGATGGTTTTTAGTCCATTCTGAAAGCTGGGTGAGAAAACATCCAGTCAAATCTGTATTTAGCCCTCTCAGGTCTTAGAGTTAATGATTTCTTCAGCAGGGACTATATTGGGATTTAGTGCTAGTTTTCTGCAGATGTCTTTGTAAATTATTGTAGGTATGTGGAATACAGCCATGTTTACCATGTGACTTCTACGCATCTGTCCATCTATTAAATTAAAGAGGTTTTTTTCGAGATATTTATTGACCTTTGAATTCCTTTATCAGTGAGAGCAGTCTTCTAATGAGGTGAGACTACTAATGAGAATGCAGCATCTTACTGAATGGCACTTATAGGTCATTCACACAGGTGAAAGTTTTATGTAGCTGATCTTGCACTTCAGCAAATTTTGGAGCTGGATTGGCAACTTAAAAGAGGAATTATTGCAACCAAATAACAGCCATCTAAATTTAAGGCATTATAGGTAAGTTACTTTCCAAGGAAATTTTATTAATGAAGTATAAGACATGGACATTCAATTCTATTGGTAATTGATCTGATGACTTTATCTTACTACATTTAGTAAACCTGAATAGCTAAAGTTGGGCAGATTTATAAAATCTGTAATTCAGAAAGAGTGCCTCAGTACCTACTGTGTAAATAAGCAATAGACTTCACAGGTAATAATTGTTTTGAATTCTTACTTAGATGTCAGTCAAGTCTCTAGCGACTTTACACTTAAACTTCATTTTATATTCTAATGTGCCCTAAGAGGTAGGTACTGTTATCTCCACTTTATGACAAAGAAAAATATATAGTAAGTTTAAGTTCACATTCTAAGACTTCATAAGATTTGAATACAAGTTGTTTGATTCAAGAGCTAGAGTTCTTAAAAATATATAGTCTATTTCAGAACACATATATCCAGCCTATCCAGCTTTTAGAAAATTCTTTTTAATCACTCAATGAGGGTAGGGTTAGTACCATACACCTAGTATATACTGATAAATCTGTGAATTATTATTATTATTTATTGTGATTGAAACAGTGTTTTTTGGGCATTATTTGGCAATGGGCATGGAGGAGAGTTGGGTGCTATTGCCTTGCAGTGAGTAAGATAGATCCTGGCAGGAAAGATCTAATTGTTATACTCAGTGAGACTCTTCATAAGAAATTCTCCTTTTCTCTCATGACTGTAGGCATTTAAGTATGAAAATGATGAGCTCAACTTAAACTGGGAATTGTAGGATAGGGAAAGCTATCCTTGGCAAGTACATTATGAATTGCACAGTTATAACTGGTGATGGCATTTTGATAAAGGGATATTGAGGAGTTTACTTATGCTAATGGCACTCTGTAAATGTTTTTTAAAGGATTAAAAAGAAGGAACTAAACTCTATTCCAGATCTTGGAGACATCAAAGGAATATGGCAGGCTATAATACACTCTATTAAAATTTATTCTTGCAATGCTTTCTTGTAAACACTTGCATAATTACTGTATGTAACAGGATAAAAAGTAGTAAGCATAGAAGTGTTGCAGGTATCATGCAGGCAAAAGGGTATACAAATTCAAAATATGACTTATATGATATTGTTTGTCCATCCCACCCCCACTGCCAATATACATATATAGAGCTACATTTCTCCTCATCTGTAGCCGATATAGAAGTTTGTGGTCACCATAGCAGACATTTAGATTTTTGAAGAATCAGTTACTTAGAAGTAGGGAAAAGCAAGCAGCTACAGTAACAATAATCCAGAATAATGAAGGAGAATTGACAAATTTTTCTCTTGTTTTATAACGATGTTGTTACTTATTTTATTTTGATTTTTGTTTTTCTTCTGGTATAGCCTGAAACTGTTCCAACTGGAGATCTCTAGTGTTAATAACAAACACTTTTAATTTACAAGTAATTTAAGCATGATCTGAGGTCTGTAATTTACTCGTTTGTATAAATTAGGTCAAAAATATTTTTCTTTCTTGTGAGATCAGCCACACTAGATGATCATGTGGTAAACTAGAGAAGTCTCTGTGTAAATTTATGGGCAAGGCATTATTTTCAGCAGTTATAATTTACGAACAACTATCATATGAGGTAGATGATACTGTCATCCTTATTTTCAGCTGAGCATATGGAAGCATAAGGAGGTACAGTAACTTACTTGAAGTTTCATAGAAGTTGTGGGAGGGGCTTTGAGCCTATTCTATCAAACTCAAGAACTCTGTTCCTAATTGCTGTCCTCTGTAGTGATCCCTTTGCTCTTAACCTCTTCTTCTGAGCCTCAAATTACCAGACTTCCTGGTTTTCTACTTAATCTGGGTACATTTATTTTCTAATAGCTGATTATTTCTCCTCTTGTCTCAAATGGACCTAAACCTCACTTCTGGTTTGTTTTAGCAGGCAACTCCAATCCATATTTTATAGATCAAACTGATGTTATATTTCACAAACTTTGTCAGTGTCCTTGTTCTTGGCCTCAATGTTTTTTCCATATCTTTACTTCTTTTGTTCTTCCTTGTCTCAAGAGGTTTCCCATCCTTATTTTAAGGTAATCCCTTACATGTTTTGGATCTCATCTTTAAAATATTTTCTTCACTGGTTGTCATTTTTCATCAACTCTTTATTTTCTATTTCTTTTTACCCTGTCCCTCTCTACATCTCTGTTTATTCTATATGTATGGTGTGTCTGTGTCTATATGTATGTCTGTCTTGAATTTGCTGCCCTTCTTTCCCCTAAATTTCTCAAAAAAATTGATTCCTTTTTTCTTAGCATGGATTATTGAACCCATTTCAGTCTGGGTTTCTCTGCTAAACTTTATTCTTAGAAGCTGGATTCTATTCAGAAATCACCCAACTCTCATTTTTCTGTAGCATGTGCTATTACTGATTATTCCCATTTTCCACTTCTTCACTTCTGCTTTTCCTTTGTATAGTTAATATTATCTGTAGTTCTTTTTCACTTCTGACTATGCAGTCTCCCAGTTATATTTTTACTTCTTTTCCATTCTTTACACTTTGCTTGTTTTATGACTTTCTTTCTACTACTTTAAATATACTGTGTTCAGATGAGACCCAGATCTGTTTATTTAGCCCCAATCTATTCCAAGTTATGGATTTACATTTTCAACTATGATTTGTCATCTCTATGGGTTTTAAACTCAAAATGACCATAGATCATGCCTGATTGTCTCCCTCCATATATTCTTTTTACTAGTTAAGGTACTTTTCTTTCTCTTCCTTTATATTTGAACTGTCTTAACTGTCACTTTTCTTCTAGTTTACCTTATTGCTATATTATAAGCTTGAATTGAAATGATTGTGGAAAAGCCTTTTTTAAAGGCAAGTAGATAACTATAAATTAATATTTATTCCTTTCTGTTGCAAAAAAAACTATAAACACTAACAATGAAATATCTCTTGAATTAGTTTGTATCTTATTCTTTCCAATACACAAACTTGGTCATGCTACTTTTACTATTAGACTATTAAAGATATCTCTTGGTAGGCGCCCTCTCTTTCACATTCTCTCTATGCCTCTTATTTATATTATACATAGTATCTAATTTGCATTAAAGTTGGTTTGTAAAGTGAAGACCTAATGACTTCATTTCCTTTCTTAAAAGCTTTGATTATACATGGATAAAGTTCAAGCATCAGAATACTGCTCTTTTTTTTTTTTGTTTTTAGAAACGTAAATGTTTTATTTTTTGACATTTTCTTTATTAAATAATTTATTTATACATATGTGACATCAGTTGTAGTCCCCATGGAATTTCCACCACCACTTCACCAGTGTACCACCACTTCACCAGTGTACCGTCACTTCAGTCCCTTGTATTTGCACTTATTATATGACTGCAACAATTTAAGCACTTTACATGTTTGAACTCACCTAATACTTATAACAACCCTATCAGAAAGTAATATAGGTGTCCACATTTCTTGATGAGGTAATTAAGATCCAGGGAAGTTAAGGTTTCCTGGGGGAAACTGCATAAAATGGTATAAAGCTCAGAAAAAAACTAGGATTTAAACCCAGGCTGTATTCAATGTCTGATCTTCCTAGCATCATTCACTTTTATAAAGAATTACTGAGTATTTTAAAAAATATATCTTTAGCTCCTTCTCTTTGTCAAACAAACTGAAGATTTTATTCTACTTGCAAGGTAACAAGTTAGTCTGCCACAGTTCATGCTACTGACAGATGTGAGACTCCTGGATCAAAGACAATGGCTTTTATTATTAATCAAGCCATAGTAGGCAACATGAGTTTCATGTTTGCTTTGGCTTGCCTTGCTTCCACCCTCTACTAATGAGTGCCATGAAAGCTCATAGTGGATTTATGTCTCAGCTGAAGCCAGGCATTAAAAAAACTCCACTCTTATAAGGAAGGTTCTAGCAAACCTGTCCAACTTTTGCTCTTAGGAGATAATATACTTACTAACTTGGTCAGGAAGCAACTCTGCCCTTAGTTCTGGGAGGAGACATGCTCTAAACTTTCCAATGCTGTTTACTATACGAATATCCTTCCAGAACAAAGGCCATCAAAGAACTATCACAGCATATGTAGAAACGCAAGACTCTGAAGAAATATCTCCCAATACTCTTAGTGCTTTTCTTCCCAATTTCAGCCCTAGAGATTTTTCTAAGATTTAAATCTACTTTTGACTCCACTACTGAAATCCAGCATTTATTTTCCCATTATTTTTCAGTAGGTGAAACTAGATCAACATAGAAGATTTTTGAGCTGACCCATGCAGTTATGATCAAATTCCAAGTATATGTCTTTTCTCCAGTGATGTGGAAGTCAAGTAACTAACCCAGTTGCTTAATGTTTAGTTGATTTCTAATTACTTCCATTCAATAAATATTTATTCAGTATCAAGTACTTTTCTGAGCTTTGGGGTACAGAGAGTATAAGTGATCTTCTGTCATTGAGCAACACATAGATTTGAGAGAAGACCAGCAAAATTACAAGACTGCAAAACAAACAAACAAACAAATGAACAGATAGATAGATAGATAGATAGATAGATAGATAGATAGATAGATAGATAGAAAGATAGATAGATAGATAAAGGTTGGCAGAGATGGATCATGTAACCTAGTTGCGGGAAGAAAGAAACCAGGGTACCAGAGTAAGTTTTCAAGAATTATTTTTAAGCTAACTCTTTGAACAGAGGTGAGAGGATTGGTTAAGGTGGTGATGGTGGTGGTGGGTTTCAGTTTGTGAGAAGAGAATGCACGAGAAGAAGAGAAGATTCCTCTTTAGGACAGCTATAAATAATTTTCTTAATAGTATGTCTAGAGGGAAGCATATGTATGTAGTGACAGTGGAAGATGAATTTTGGGGATGTGAGAGGGGAAAAATAGCTCAGAAGGGTATTGCATTTCAGACTGAGAACTTAGACTTAGCAGTGGGTCAGAGAGGAGCCAGTGAGTGACAGAAACTAGGGATAACCATTTTGTGTTTGTAAATGAAGAATGGGCCAGAGAGGGAAGAAGCCAGAGGCAGGGGCTCCAAGTAGGAGATCCTTTCAGTAGTTGAGGGAGAAGTGATGTGAGTCTAATTAACTAGGGACATAGTGGTGGTGATAAAAGGGACAGATTTGTAAGAGAAAAGAAAAAGCAGATAATTAATGTGTGGAAGCAATGTAGTGAGTGAGAAAGAAGACTAGAGGATGGTCTCATGGTCAGGGAGAAAATCAGAACACAGAAAGAGCAGGAGGAAATTTAAGAAAGAAGAGTGAGTTCAGCAGTGATATGTGTGATCTATGTTGGAGATGTTATGGAGAAGCTCTACATAAGGGTCTGAGACCAGGAAACTCTTCTTGGCTAGAGCTATACTTGGATATTGAAGTATAGGAAACAAAAATATATATGTACACATGTCACTTTATATATGAAAAATTATTACTGGAGAAGGAAACCTGTGAAATTTTAATATATGAGAGGAGGACAGATTAAAAAAAAAAAAACTTATGGGGAGATTAAGAAACTGCCTGAGAGGAAGGAAAGAAGGTGTGGCAAATGCTATCTGTGAAGGACTCAGTAAAGTTAATAATTGATTTAGAGTCACCTAAACAGGCTTGATGATATAATCTTATTTTTTTTTGTAAGATAGTTAAGTGTCATAAAGGATATAGATCTAAGTATTATTATAATTAAAAGGGAATGAGAAAGCAAGTTCATGAGAAGAAATCATGGAAAACTTTATTAGTATCTTTGAAGATTAAGTAGGATTGGAAGCATTCATTACAGCAAGAGAGTGGAGCAAAGCAAGACTTGGGAGGCTGTGGACGGGTCCAGTATCCTCATCCTTGTCTCCAAGTGCTCAGAGCTTAGCTTGGCCACACTATCAGAGAGTCCACAAATGCACTTTAAGCTTTCCTGCCATGGGGTCTTTGCTCTCAATGAACTTAGTTAGGACTTCCTCCATCTCTTCCAGGCAGATCTCTGTTCCAATGCAAAAGTCATCTATTTCACAAATACTTTCAGGTTCTTTAGAAAGGATTAATTGCATGTCTGTCTGTCTCAGGAATCTTAACTTTTTTTTTTGAAAACATGGATTCTGGAGATCTCCAGTTACTTAAAATAAATCTACTTGATAACCATGTGAGAATGATGAGGGCATGCTTAGAATTAGTAAAGGTATTTCCAGCTGACTCTGTAAAATCAGCTCCTTGTATATAAATTATGTGTCTTGTCAACTTGTGATCTGGGAAACATTTTCTGTCACTCTTCAGTGGACAGTTTTCAGTGGAATTTAATGTTACTCCTCACTGATATGGTTAATTAAGAATTGACAGTAATTCTGGGCTTTAGTGGATTTTGTTCTTCAGGGAAGAGGTGATCCCAGGAGACTTGAGGTTTGGTTTCTCTTAGTTATTATGAAAATTATTTTTATGGTTTGATGTAGTGGATTTTGTGCAGGCTAAAGGCAACCTAATTTTCAATTGTTTTTCCTTTCTGGTGCTGAAAATATTAATTTTCATTCACAGTACTTCCAGATTTTTGTTACACTGTGAAAGGTTTGATTTATAGACAAAATTATATGATAATAAAATAATAGTCAAATTGTATTGCTTCTTTATTCATTGTGGAATTTAAACAAATTTTGGCTATTTCAGCTTACAAAGCCCAAAAGAGAAGAAAACTGTTGTCAGCATGAATAAACTGGTAATGTATCTTGACATCAAAAATTTATTTTCCAATGCATTTCACGGTTTACTCATGCTGAGAACCACTTCTTATCTTTTGCACTTTTGAACTCTCTCTGTATCAGGATGAGCAAAAATGGACATGGGTTTCCTTTCAATGTGTTGAAATACCACTTGTAAAATAAAACAAGTAGAAACTCAAGACACAACAATACATACTGGCCAACTACATGATACCAGAAAAGTATTTGTATTAGTCTTTAAGCATGTTATATGCAATGCTGAAATAAATACTGAAATAGAAAACACAATAGGTAAAGCTATTAAAAGGTGCTTCACATCTTTAATAAAACAAATATTACTAGAATTCAAGTGACAGTAACAAATCAGGGGCCGGGAAATAACTCAGTCAGCATTCTCTTTCTTTCATAATCTATTTATAATAGAAATCCCATTACCATTTTAATTGTTTTACAGCTAATGTTGCTTTCAGTGCCACCTTTAAAGGACTCAAATTCATTAAAATGTAAGAACTAGGGAGCTCATAGTTTACTGTAATGACCTAGTGTTGCTTGTAAAGATCCTCAGTACAATTTTGGCTCACTGAACAACAGAAGGGTTCTTTGTAGTAGTTAAATTTGTCCCAGGTAAATTGTTGCTCTGCCTTATTTCAATCACACCAGAAGTCTTTCTTTTTCCCCTCATATGTAAACTTGGGTCTCCTACAGTCCTATGGAATATTTTCTGTTAACTTTATTTTGTTGCACATGTTTATTCTATAGCTTGATTTTAATTTCATTGAAGAAAAGAAGTATGAATTCAGTAATTGTGAGTTAAAACTATACAGTCACTGAGAGTCTATTAACCCAGTTTCCACTTACTCAATTTTTGTCCTCGCAAATAAAAAAATATACCTGCTTTTAAATTATTTGCAAACATTGCAGTTCTTGTTCTGGCTGTACTATAAATTTGTTGACTAAGACTGTCACCTTTCTGGTTTTTAGTTTCTTATTTGTCTGTTAAAACTTTCTGTATTTTCCCAAAGATTGTTTAGTTCTTAGATACATATGCTTCAAGGATCAACCAGCCTTAAAATATGTCCCTATGTGACCTGTTGTGTACAATTAATTAATAGTGATCCTTAAATGTAGAGAAATTTCTGCCTAGGAGAATAGCTTTTTGGTTTGATTCCAGTATATGTTCAGTACTCCCTGATGAGATGTAGTGAAAAAGTATTTTTTCTCTAGAGAAAATACCTGATTGATAAAAATAAAACTTCTATAATTTGCTTTTAAAGAGAAAAGTTTGATTTTTATGGAAAATTAAGATGAAGAGAGGTGTAAACTAATATCAAAATGATCCTGAAACCTTATATGATCCAAATGCATTAAAAACCAGGAATACTCAAGATCATTTCATCATAAATTGTTCTTTGGGGTGCTACAGAATTATTCTTAATCCAGGTATTTGGTGGGTAACAATTGGGTGTAAATTATGCAAACAGTAATAAATGAAAGCATGTGTTCATTTATACTTGATTTCTGTACGTTTATAAACCTGAAGAGAAGTGAACTGTTTGTATGGTTGTCAGTTTCTGGAAGTGCTTTCTGGTGGACTTTGCTCACACTGTGTGTTCAGTTTTTAGATTCTCTAGAAGAAGGTAATTCTCTTCAAAAAGTGTGACTTTGGATTCATAGCGAGAAGATTTTTCTTAGTACTAGTAAATAATAAAGTAAATTTTAAGGTATCTTATGCCCAGGTGGTGTTTCATAGGTCAAATCTATATTACAAACTTTTTGATTCTGTTTGTTTTAGGGGATACCTACTTCAGTTTCACCAATTTTTCGATCTTGTAATTTTCACAAAAGTTATTTCTATTTCCAGTTGTGTCTTGTCTTCCTTTTTATTTCTTAATTGTTTCCTCCTTAAATTCACATTATTGACTGATTTACCTGGTAATGTATTTTCAGATCAGAAATAATTTCATAATCTCTTATCCATAATTCTGAAATCCAAAAAAGCTCTTAATACTGGCAGTTCCATTTTGTTGTTACTTGTTAGAGATTAATTTGGTAGTAAAACCTACACTGAATTGACATGATTCTAATTATGGGCTACATTTTATTCAATATGAATGTCTGCAAGTTCCTCTGGAGAAATATTAAGATGTGATTAGGATGTGACTCTGTGGAGACTTGTGCCACTGAGGTAGCTTATTATCTTTCTAGAATCTTAAAAATTTTGAATTTCCAATAGAACATGGTGGAAGATAACTGGGGCACTGGGCCGGGACAAAAATATACTTTTGTAGAGGTTTAAACCTATAACCCCCAAAGATACAAACATGCAGACCAACTTTTTACTTCAATAAACATAAATTGGAAAAAATAAAAAGAATATAAGGGAACAATAAAGAGAACACAAAGGAAAATGGGGAATTTAAACCCAAACAATATCTCCATAAAAATATAGACTAAAATGAAAAAATTAATAGAATGCAAATAAGGATAGAACTAATAATTATATTTGCCTTCAGGTGGGGCCTAGGTCTATCTTTCTGTCTTTTGAATTTTGTGGCTTTTGCAAATATTACCTTTTGAAAAGTAAATAATCTTAAAACTAACAAATAAAAACAAAGCAGTTTTGCCCCAAGTAATGCAAATATTTCTAACCTGTATTTATAAATATATTTGATTAACATACTGATTTTCAAAGGATACTTTAAAGTTTAAGAAATTTGCTTATTTAAATAGAATTCTTTATAAAATGAGGATTTACTTTTAAGTGAAGAAGTACCTATTTTTGTTTATTCAAAAGTTGAATGTGGTTGGTGTGAAGCAAGGAAGGTGTGGTTTTTCCATTAAAACAAAATGGAACTTTATCAGAATAAAATGGATTTTTAAAATATGAAATCCCAACACTTTATAGCATACCTTGTTAAAATTAAAAATTGTAATTGGATATTATCACTTAAAAATGTACATCTTAATAATTAGAAAGTAGGCATTAGAAATATATTAAGGGTAATGCTTCAAAATGAACTCTGTTTCCACCCTGTTATGGCCATTTCTTCTATACAGAAGAAATAGAATCATTTGTCTTCCATGGAATAGGATCTCTATGACAAGTAATGTGGCAAGAACTTTCTATTTTATTTTGTAACAGGATGGCAGAACCCATTCAGAGAGGGCAGGCTTGAGAATTCTGGGGTGCTCCTCTCCCTGCCCTGTAACAATTTCATCCCATCTGACTAACAATTTATACTATGCCTTTAGTCTTGAAATGCAATTATTTAGGTATTGGGATAAGGTATACAAAACAAACAAACAAAAAAACAAACAAAAAAACAAACAATCATTTCATAATTTATTTTATTCATTTTAATGTCATTCTCAAGACAATGAAGACAAAAACGTCTTTGATCCTACTCTTAGTTACTTGTTTACGATATCTAATTCCAGAGAGTATGCTTGTGCTTTGAAGGTTTAGATTGCTTGGTTGGGATCAGTCTGTTGTATCACCTAGATATAATATTAAAAGAAATAGACTTTGAAGTTTCTTTGTTCTCCTCTGCCTCACAAACTTATTACTTTGTTTTGTGAAGTCCTTAATAAGTGCTTTCATTTTTTTAAAAATTGCATTTGTGATATACTTAAAACTGTGTAGACTCTGGCAAACGATTACTTTCCCTGGAGAGTTAGCTGAAATTCCGAGCTCATTTTGCTGTAGTTTTGCATTTCATATTAAATATACTTATAATATTCTTTTGTACATGGAATATGCATGGCCATGTGTTACATTATTAATGGTCTCCCCAAAGCTTTGCTTCTTGCTTGGCTTGCATTTCTTATTTCAATTATTTCAAAGTTTAAATTCCTCATCTGGTGGCTCAGGTAGGCATTTATGTTTTGGACATGACTTTTCAGTTTAGCATGAAAGAGGCCTTTTCTAAAAGGAATCAGACTTCTCTTAAGGTGGGGCGTTCCCTGATAGGGCCTCTTGGTCTCCATGGAGACAGACACTTTAAGAAAGCCCTAAGGGCCTGGGAAGAAAAGTTAATTCTAAAGGACCCCAGAAACCCAGGAATGGCACTGTTGCATCTGACAGACTGGCTAAGAATTAAACTTGAAAAAGAGGTAAATATTCTCACAAAGGAGGAGAGTTACACATGGGTAGGATTGTAAGTGAGGCTTCCTGTCTCTGTTCCGGTGTGGCGACAAGAGATAGCAGGGCTTTTGACCTACCGACAAATTAAATGCCACCTGTCAAAAAAGTGAGCTTTATAGCTGAGTCTTTGCAATTGTGTGCGATGGAAAACATTTGTGAGGAAGCAGCTAGAAATGGAAAGTCTGAATTAAAATGAATTATTGCTTGAAGGAAAGATAAATGTCTATTCTGATTAAACCTGCAACTAGAAGGGAATCTATTACACTAACACATCACTGTCTGTGTCATTGTATACTTCATTTGGCTATGAAATTAAATTTGTTTTCTCTTGAAAACCATCTTTAAAGTTCTATGTTTTAACAACAACAACAACAAAATAGAAACGTCCAAATGTCTAAAAGTAAGGAAACAAGTAAATTATGGTACATCATTACAATGGAACATTTATGCAGCTATTAAAAACAATGGTTACAAAGAATTTTAATGCTCTATAAAGTGCTTATGTTAGAATAAGTCAAAAAAGAAGTAGGCTATAAGTGTCTATAACAGCATGATTTTTATGTATAAATGTATAAATATAAAGACAGTAAGCACAAAAGGAGATAAATGCATCAAAATTTTTATAGTGTTTATTTCTTGGTGGTGAATTATGAAAAATTTTTATTCTCTCATCTGCAGTTCTCAGTTTTTGCCAACTTTCTATAATGTACTTCTATTACTCTTTTCTTTGGAAAAGTACTTTGAAAAATTTAATTTGCTTCTAAATAGTTTTTCAAACCTATAGTATAGTACTGACCACAGTCATTTAAAGATACCTTTGAAACCCCACTGTTGAGGCTACTTGTGCCACCAAACATTATATGATAAGAATATTTATAATTTGGTAAAAAAAATGGGTGGACTCTCGAATTAACCTTACCACATGTTCTCAACCTTATAACTTGGCTTCCAATTAACTGAAATCAGCATATTGAAGAACAAGTAGGCCATAATCTGACTTCTTTGGACCTATAAGTGATTCATAGTTACAGTTTTGTTTTTAATTTACTGGATGTTAGAGCTGCTATAAATTGCTAAAGACTTTAACAAGTTTTTTTCTTTCACTAATTTTTTTTTCTTCTCCGAAGTGTGAGATTATCCTGATTTGGCATTTCAGGTATCTCTTATTTCTGAAGCCGGTTATTTACAGATAGAATTATTTTGTTTATCCAGAACATAATTATTTGGCAGTCTGTATACTGGGAATATAATTGAGAATAAGAAAGAAAACAATAATAACAATAGCAACATAAATTACAATAGCTATCACTTACCAAATTCTTGGTATTGTTTTAAGTTCTCTATGAAGCGCTTTATATCATTATCTCATTTAGTCTTCATAATGATTCTGAGCACTTGTTACTTCTCATCCCTATTTAAAGATGAGAAAATTGAGACTCAAAAAAGTTGAGTGACTGTCAATGCCCACATAGCTAGCTGCTGGGGAGCTAAAAGCTGAACCACTATCCAGAGCCTAAACATACCTAAACCTCAGTAAATTAAAAAGTGCAAGCAGATGTTACTAAATCTATGTACAAAAGATGCTGATTTTTTTATTTCAAGGTCTCTAGAAAGAATTATTCTAGGATTCAAATGACTTTAGTAAATTTACAATCAACATAATTTTTAAGAGGGAAAGTGGAAGCAGGAACTTATAGCAAAATAGAAAATATAGCTATAGACCGATAGTGTATGGCATGCTAGACAGAAATAGAATATATCCTCAAGAACTCTGAAAACTTTATATTATTGTTTGGTTAGGTAAAAACATCTCGTTCATCTTCTCAACTTTTAAATGTATTAATAAAGAAATATGGTAGATGATGCTAGATTCATCTTGTCAAGGTGTTAAATTCAATATCACCCTAATTTTTATAAATCTCCATTTTTGTAGAATTTATACATATTGCTATTAAAATATTAGAAGCTTAGAGATGAGATAGAATAACAAAATAAAAAACTTATAAACTCACCACCATAAATATTCACTGTTAACATTTTGAATTGTCATATTGTTATGCAATTTTCCAGAGAAATCAGAAGACACTCAGGGAAGTGGAGAGATTAAAATGTCATACAGGCGGGCTCAGTGCCATAGCTCCCAAAAGTCTGAGCCCTGAATTGCAGGAATGATAAGGTTTTGTTCAGTTTATATGAGGAAGCTTGTTATCCCATCCATCATAGACTTTCTTTATTGTTTGGGGAGGGGGTTAAAGTGGCCATAGCTACTACTGTGGACAAGCAGTACATGGTAGAAACTTCCGCTCCCGCAAGCAGCAGAATCTAAGCAACAGACTCCAAGCAGCAGATTTAGAAACTTCCTGCTTTAATATATGATAAACACAAATATAAGTCAATATGTGTATTTGTATTTTAACAAAATGGGACTATGCTTTACTTTTTAAAAATCATCTTCTGTTACTATGTTCAGATGTCTTTATATATGCTTTGATTATAAAAGTAGAGAAGTGTATAATGTATTTGCGAATGATTTTCTTCCAAAAAGGATAAAAAATACATTTATTTAAGTAAAAATAAATATTAACCCAGAAACTTATATTTGTGAAGCATTCGTTTCTTAATGATGCTAAATCAATGAGGCATTACTGTAGTTATCTGCCACAGACCTCTCATTATTCTCCTATACTTAGATTAAGCACTTTAAACTAACCTTTTTTTTCCTGCAATGAAGAAAGGATCAATAATAAGAGTGATAATTTAAGGATGTTATGAAATGAAAAGTGTATATATTCCCTGGCTAGAGCGGATATGATTTAAAGCCATCTGTTTCTTTCACTTAAAAAAGCAGTTAGTTTTGTATCCATCAGACTACTTAATTCAAGAGGAAGGGCAGGGCCAGCCTTCAAAAGCAGTGTTTTCATTTACTATTTCATTTGACAAAGATTTATTGAGCATAAACTTTGTGGGACTCCTGTGTTAGGCAAATAATGTAAATATGTACAGGATGTGCCCTTTGTACACTGAGAAGTCTCAGCTTAAGGATGGGGAAAAACATAAAAAGGTAATTAAAGTAAAATATATGGTAGGTAAAGGAAGAGAAGGGGACTTTGAGAACTTATGGGAGCCTGTGGGTGGGGGAGAGGGTCTTTAGACACCCAAGTGGAGAAGCTGAGAGTGAACCAAGAGGACAAGTGAGTGGTGAAGGGAAGGGGAATGGCAAAATATGTTTCAGGTAGGAGAGCTATATGAGTGAAGGTTTTGGGGAATGGGGAATGAGCATGCTATTTTTAGAGTCATGGAGATTAAGGTATAAGATGGAAGAAATCTTGAGAAGGAGCCATTGACCTATCAAGGAGGCATTGTGTGTCATACTGAGGATTTGGAATTTTATCTGGAAATGATGAGGGTCATAGGAAATAATATCCTTAGGACTCTGAGGAGAAGAGCTGTGGTTTTGAGTGATCACTCTGGCAGCTTCTTTAGAAGCTTAGAGTTATGATGAGAAATGATTAGGCTCACATGTTAGAGAGGCAGAAATGAACTGATGAGCATGGCATTTACTGATATAAGAGGAAAGGGAGGGACAAGGAAAAGGAAGATGTCATTATCACTGGGTTAGGTGACTGGATGTTTGGTGGAATCTACTGTGAATGAGGGATACTCTGAACAAAGCAGATTGAGAGGATAGAAGGCAGGTTGAAGGTGATACTATTCAGCAGGTTTTTGAATATGTGGATCTTGAGCTGAGAGAAAGCAGTGGACTAGAATATATTTGGAGGTTGACTCAGCATACAAGAATCAGGGAAGGGGGCAGGATCACTGAGGTCATATTTATGGATTTTAAGGTGTCCATGAGGATCACCGTTATGTAGGGAATCATAGGATAGTAGTTAAGTGTGTGGACTCTACTTTCTCGGATCAAATCCTACTTCTACCAGCTATTAGGGTAAGTTGCCTATTTTCTCTGTCCTTCAATTTCCTGAGCCATTGTATGGCAGTGTCACCAATTTGAGTCACAAGGTAGTTGAAACCATAAAATGAGTTAACATATTAAATAATATGCAATAGGAATGGCTTGTAGCAATAGTTCAATAGATTTAACTTTACTTTTACTTCAATATTATAGTGATTTAGGTAGATTTGACAAAAAGTAAATTATACAGATATGTTGCTATCAAATGAGAGATGGACATCTATGAAGGGAACCATAAAATTAAGTCAGGGCAGAATTTCAACAGGAAAGGTGAATTGTAGTGAAATTTTTCAGAAGGGCAAGGCAAGTAAGAACTAGAAGCTGTCCTCCTCCCTCCCCCCAAGAATTTGCTGGTGGCTTTGGTGGGATGTGACCAAGATCTTGATCTAGTGGCCTGTGGAATGAGCAGGAGGTGAGAGTAGAGTAAGCAGCAGGAGACCACTTTTTCAAGAGGCCTGAGTGAAAGCAAGGTTGGGAGGATGATCAGAGGGAGACATAAGGTTGAGGGATGAAAGTAGTTGCTGTCTGAAGCATTTTATGTTAGTAATGAAAGAGCGCAGGGTGAGGAACCAGACATTGAATTAAAAAAGCCCCTCATTTATTTGTTGCATGTCCTTCTGTATATCATGTGTCTAGTCTAGCACTGAATCATGAACTGTGTGCTCTTAAGATACTATGGTTCCATTCTTACGTTTTGATTAACTTTAAAGTCAACATTGAGAGGGATGCAGCCTCTTTGGGGTGAGATATACTCACAAGAGTCTCTATTCAAGAATGCTAGATCCTGTGGTAGGAGTCAAATCCTGGTGTTGTCATAAAGTATATGAGATTATCTTAGTTCCTCGTGTAACACATTAGAATGTAGTTCAGAGACCCTCCTAAGTGAAGAAAACACCCTATAAGGCTAGCTACTCTGTTGATATATCTTTCATTTGAATATCTTCTTTTTCACAGGCTGAACAGTATATTGGAAAGTATATGAAGCTAGCGAGCAGAAAACTTACATTTTCATTCATCATTTATTAAACAATTTGCTTTGTGCACCTACAATACACTAGAAAATACACTATGGGCTAGAACTGTAATGGGGTTAGGAGAAGTAGGGTGCCTGCCAAAAAAAAAGCTTGCATTTTTGTGAGGAAGACCATCAATTAAACAAGCAATTGTACTTTTCTGCAGAGTAGTGGTTCACAGCTCTGTTCAGAGAAGTCAGGATATATTTTCCAGGGACTTGATGACAAGAATGAGAGCTGGAAGCTAGATTGGAATTATAAGTAGATAAAATAACATACATGGAGTCCATGGAATTATGAAAATCTGAAAGAAGTTTGGTTGGCTGGAACATAAGCTGCTGCTGTCCCTTTATCTGAGGACCTTAAGTTCCTCAATAGGAAAATGAAAGATTTATCAACAGAGTAGCTAACCTTATAGGGTATTTCCTTCACTTAGGAGGGTCCCTGAACTACATTCTAATGTGTTACACGAGGAACTAAGATAATCTCATATACTTTAGGACAACACCAAGATTTGACTCCTACCACAGGATAGGGTACAATAAAAGCAAGAGAGACATTAAGATCAGTGTGGTCTGCTGGAAAAAGGCCACTGTACTTGTACTGGAAACATAAATGGATAAAGGAGTAGACTGGATGAAGAAACCAGTTTATTAAAGAATAGGAGATGTTGGACTGAACAACTCCTAGGAAATTCCAAGAAAAGAGATTCATTTGAAAATAATTATCATGAAATGATGACAATAAATTGAAATTTTAAAGGGCAAAACATGAGCAGGAACTAGAAGGTCAATGAAGGTAAATAGAAGGTACAGCAATAAAGAAAGAACTCAATGAATTTGTCAAGGAACTTTAGAAGCAAGTATATAAAAAAAGGTAATTGTGTTAGTGTTTAGACAGAGGGGTACTTCAAGACCCCAACTTACATACTCTAAAGAGGTTCTGCCATCTAACATGTAAAAGCAAGGCATACTCTTAGTGTGAAAGAACTTAAATAGGATTTGTGTGCATTGAGAGGGAAGTAAAGGGAGGTTATAGTTTCTCAATAAAATACCCAGAGTTGCCCATCCACACATAAGTAAACGCTGGTCCAAACAAGGTTGGTCCAAAGTAGGGCTTCTGAGTTTTAGGCACCTTCTGGCAGGGAACCATAGGAAAAGGGCAGAAAGATTCAGGAAAGTCTGGCATGAAGGGACAGAAACAAAGTACAAATCAGGGTGATTTCTGCCACCTTGTGTGTCAGCCTCCCCACGTGACTCTCACCCATGTCTCTTCCCAGGGAGTCTACATGTCTTGACTCCATGTGTCTCCTTCTATGTCTTCCAAGTCCCTGGCTGAGGTGGGGGCTTCCTTGATGGCAGAGGGGTTAAGTCACAGTGCTATCAAGCTATTACCAGCCACTGCAGCACAAGTTTGACACCAAGCGAAGGAACTAACCCACATGGTGCAGCAGACCACTCCTGTCTCCTCTGCTACTGCCCTCAGCAGTGTATTTCAGTAGATCTGCCTGTTCTCTGCACCCTGTCTTGGTGAATCCTCTCATCCACATATTTCTGGCCTATACCCCAGCTCTTGTATGCATTAATAAATAAATCTTTAAAATAAAAATAAAATAAATTAAAAGAAAATGGCTGATGTGGCACCATAGCAGCCACCAACACCTATTCTAAGACTGGACTGCACCAGACCGGGCAGTGCTAGAGGCAAAGCATCAGGAGGAGGGCAGTGCCAGCAGATCAGAAGCAATAGACAGCTCTCAGAAGTAGCTGGACACATGTCAACAGTGCTTAATAACACGTCAACAGTTCTGATAGTATCAGAATATAGTCACTAGTATTACATCCTTTGAGACACTGGGCCCAGGCCAATGGGTATAGGCTAAAGGTGTCTGTAGAAGATGACATTGGAGGCAGGGCTGAAGACATGACTAACGGTTAGGCTGCTGTTTGAAGGAAAGATAAGCTATGGAGGTTTTGGAGTTCTACAAAGATATAAAATGTTCTTTCCTGGAGGTTCAGATGAGTCTGGATCCCTATGAGTCTTTCCAGGAAGGTGAATTTGAAGGTGAAAATCAGAAGATGTGAATCTGAAGGTCTGAATGAATTCTAGCTTTTTGGAACCTAGGTGTATATCCCCTGCCTTTGAAGCATGGTTGACTCACTTTTCAAATGTAACTGTTTGGTGCCAATTAAGCACCAATCAGTTTGGTACATTTTCATTTCTAGTGCCCTACCAAAAGGGAAACCCTGGCCTGTGCATCCATATCTGACCTACAGTAAAGTCAGGACAATCTTATCTGCAGTGCACTCAGCTGCAGCCAGGCCAGACACTAATCCTCATGGCCCTGAACCAGGGCCGTGCTGCCTAAATGGGTTGGGCAGCAGATCACCAGTTCTTTACCCCATTTATGCCAGGCTAGTAGCAGAAGCCATGAAACTCCTGTTTCATCCGAACTCTAACTTTCCTTTGATAAATGGTATTTTCAGTCCAGTTAACTGGGTAAATTCTAAGCTTAACAATAAGAAATCCCAAAGTGTTTTTTCTGGCAGGAGACAGCATACCTGGTAAGTCAGAGCTATTGTTCTTTTAGCAGCTTTGAGAGCAGATATAATTTTCATTGCTATTTTATTTTTATTGCCAGTTTGTGTATACTAACAGTTGTTTGAATTTTCAATATTCTGTTTGGGTTAACATCGGGGACATTCATGTTATATAAGCGTAGCAAATCAGGAGAGCAAATCAGGGAGGACTGGTATGTTGTGTGAAGGTTTTCTAGCAATTATTTGAAGTGGAGTGTGTGAAAATTGAGCTCTGTTGATATGTATTTGAATTCTAAAAGAGATGAAAGATGCTGTAAAAATACAGTGTGCTGCATTTGTGGGGAAATGGAATTGCCCAAAAGAGCATAGCCAAAATGTGGTACATATTCACTGCTGACCTAGCCGGTGCAGACCTCAGGCTGGGCGGGTTAGAATCAATAGGCAATCACTGGCTCTGCAGGAGGTGCCCAGGCAAGGCCCAGGCAGCCCTTGCTGCTGCTCTTGGAATTCAAGATCTCCTGAGCATGAGGACGCCTTGCCTCTGCTACTATTAATACTGCCAAAGGGAAGAAACTCGGGATCTTAAAAATAATGCCGTCTTGGTTTACTATGATTTGGCTTTGGTTTCATTTCTTTTCAGTGGCCAAAGAATGTCATTTCCAGTTAGACTATTTTTCCAGTGTGTCTTTCAGAAGACTTATTTATGGTTGCCAGGGGAACTGGATCATTGAAATTTGAAAATTAGTATATTTTAAATCCCTGGAGACTGCAACACTGTGCGTTTCCTTCATTTGGGGAAAAAAGGGAATAGACTCATTTTTTCCTCTATTGTTGTTAAATAAAGTGAAACATACACCTTTGTAAGGAGATAGAGTATGATGTAACACTCATTCACATTCTCTGTGTCCCTCCACTATTTCATACCCATGAGACTAACCTAAATGTTGAGGAGGAGGAAGGATATATTCATAGGATTAAAGTTGCTTTTTTTTTTTTTCTCAAAGTTTCCCTTTTGTCCTCTTATAATGAAAAATTAACTGATTTCCCATGTTTATAGAATATGTAGATCCTCCCCCCTCACACCCTAATCACACCTCATTGGAACTTCGGATGATTGGATTATATCCAGTTTTGTCCCCTTGCTCACACTCTTCTGGGGTATTGTATGCTGGTAAATGGGGTATGGGGTTGAGGAAGGTGTAGGTGTCGATAATAGCCTCCCTCACATTTTCCTGAAAACAACACAAAACCACTTTTTTCCCCCAGTGTCCAGAATCACTGGTCACTTTCTCAAGGATGAAGGCATTTTACATTTCCTGACTTTTCTTCTTGCTATTACTATCAAAAAACACTGTGTCCACTAGTTTCAGAGAGCTCTGGGCTTCCATTTCCTCCCTTCCAGTTGTCTTCTTCATACCTAGACTCCTGATATGCCCCTTGTACCACACCACCCTTGACACTGTTCTCATCTTAGCTGATGATCTTCATATATCCTCTCTTAAAGGAGGTGAGGGCACTAAACTCTACTAAATGTTTCCTTTATTTTATAGCTTTTTTAAAAAAAATATTTTATTTATTTATGCATATAAGAGCCAGGGCATAGGCCAGAGGGGGTATGTTTGTGTGTGTGTGTGTGTGTGTATGTGAGAGAGAGAGAGAGAGAGAGGACTCACTAGAGACAGAACAGGGAGCAGAACAGGCATATCAACCAAAATACACTACCGAGGGAGCAGTGGGTGAGACAAGGGAGGTCTACTGTGCCATATGGGTTCCCTGGCCGTGGAAGCTCACAGTGTGACTCTCAACCCTTTGCACCACCAGGGAGGCCCCATTTTATAGCTTTTATACTTTTTAAGCTATGGTCAAATGGTTATTTTTCCATAGTAACTTCTATGGTTTACCTATTTCACTCCAGGTCTTTACTTTTCAGAGGCTGTCACCTGTATTGTAATGTTCAGAACCCATATAACTCATCTTTAATTAAGTGTATTTATCTTTCAAAATGCTTAGGCATTAGTTCTTAACTATTATTTTGCACATCATATCCAAATGTTTGAGCTCTACCTTTAAGATGTATCCAGACTTTGACCACTTCTTGCCACCTTCATTGTACTCACCTTGCTCCAAGCCACTAGCATATTCTAATTGCTTTACTGATAACCTCCCAAAAATCCTCCCTGTTTATGTCCTTGTCTCTTTTTTGCATTCTGTTTGCACAGTGATTCTGGTAATATATAAATCTTATCTTGTCAGTTCACTACTCAAAACCCTCAACTGGCTTTTGCCTTACTGAAAATAAAAGCCATTGTCTTTATTGTGACCCACAAGTCTGTCTGGGAATAACCTTCCTCCATCTGCTCCCCATAGCCCATCTCAGAACTCAAATCTTCCATGTTCCAACTCAAAGGCCCATCCTTCCACATAACTACTCTTGGCATATCAGGTTTTGTGTTAGGTTCTCATGTTACCAAGCTTTGGAACTTGTTCTTTCTGCCTAGAAGGCCTTTCCTCTAGATAAATGCACTGGTCACTTTTACCTTGTTCAGGTCTTTGCTCAAATGTAACTTTCTCATGAAAGCTTCCAACTCTTCAAAAATCTTGAACTCCCCCCCCCCATAATCTCATCTACTTTATATTTTTCTTATCTGTTTATTATGCATTTACTGTATTAAGATGTAAGTTCCATGAGGGCAGGATATATTGTCTATTTTGTTTCCTGAATTCACAACATTTGTCAAACCCCTAGTTCATAAGAGTTTCTAATAAATTCTTGTTGAATAAATGAATTCATTTACTTTTGCTATATTTCTTTACATATTTTTCATAAGAGTATCCATTTCTTTTTGAAACAACTATTCCTTTAAGTGTTTAATCTTTAGCGGTGGATCCTCACCTCTAACACCAGGTACTAGAATGTAAAGATGAACAAAAGATAGATACATCAACAGGGAGTTTGCATTTGAAGAAAGGGCAGGTAGTTACAGCCAGTACTTACATGGTAGTAAGTACAATGATAGATAGCAACCTCAGATGACTCTTAGGGGAATGTACATACATATAACTAGAGTCAGTGATATGTCAGGTATCTCTTAGACCCTCATTCTTACTCCTATTTTTCTGCTGGGGAACCTCAGCTTCAGTAAGGCAACCAAAATGTCACAAGGTCATAAAACCTGCAGTTCAGCATGTTCAGACTGGGTCTTTCTAGTTCAAAATCCAAGCCATAGCAGATGCCACTTTACTTCCACATGGGAAAGTATGTTTAACTTAATACAATTTTGTCAGTTCCCTTCTTTCCTGGCAGTCTTAGATACAGGTAATAGTGTGTTATTTAGAGAAAGTTCATGTAAATTCATTAAATATTAAAATAGGATGTCATGAATGGGGACAATAAGAACTCATTCTTCAAAGATATTCTATGTGAAACTTGTGTGATCGCTAGGCAACTTTAGATGCTTTGCTTTCTTTGTACCAAGACCAAACTAATTTTATTAATTACCAGAATTTTTGGTAAATATATCTTTGTTTAGCTACTTCCTTTATCAGACATCCTTTATGATACTTAAAGATAAAATTTTTGTCTGGATTATTTCTCTTTGCCGAGTTCCTTTAAAAACACTTGGGGGAAAAATACTCACAATTTCCTGTATGTCTGAATTATATATACAGTGTTATAAATCAACATTACCTCAATTACAAAAAAGATTTTAACCTATAAATCCATAGAAAGCACCCGCTGCATGAGGGAAAATAGTTCACCTTAATTTTCAACTAATATCAAAGGGAGTTGGGGGAAAAAAGAAAACCTTGTGAAATTTGTTAACTATTTATTTAGAGCTGGACAATGACAGGATGTCATTGATTTGTAAGAAGGAAATACCGATGACATTATTTTGAGACAGTAAAAACCATGATATTTTATGAGATACCATAGATTATCATTGATAAAGTGCTCTTACAAACTCAGAAAGCTCAGTGAGATAGAAAGTTATAATTTCATTTTACAGATGAAGAATCTTCAGAGAATTTAGGATAACTGTGACCTTGATCTACACACAGTTAAATTATGGAGTTCGCAAACAAACTTACCATCTTCTGACTCCAAATCCTGGGTATTTTCTATGATATTCTGTTCTTTCCAGAATACTGACATTATTAAAAATTTATTTATTTATGCATACAAGAACTGGGGTGTAGGCCAGAGTTGTGGGGTGGGGGGGAGGTGAGATGATTCAACAGAGACAGAGTGAGGAGCAGAACAGTCAGATGTACTGACATACACTGCTGTGGGGAACAGTGAGCGAGACAGAAGAGATCTGCTGCACAATGTGGTTTATCTCTCTGGCCAGGGATGGTACTTACATTGGAGTAGCTGGTAATAGCTTGATAGCACTGTGTCTTTAAGCCCTGTGCCATTTATACTACATGGGACTCTGACCTATGTTCTGCATTCATGGCACCTGTGAAAATTGAGTTATCTATTGTGCATCCTAACTATTTTTCCCATTTCATAATGCTTTGGTGTATGATTAAGTAATACTCTAAAATTCATATTAAATCATGTTTTATATTTTATTCTTTCATTGGCAAATGGGTAGTACCACTATTTCACTGAGTAATTTGAAGTGCTTTAAAATAGATATTTTATGCAAAATCTAGGTGAACACACTGTTTTGAAAATGGTTTTAATTTTTCTTGAGTTCTCTCTTGCACTGACTACCTATCAAAGTATATGGCTAAACCTGGAACAACACGTTTCTAAGTTGATTTACTCAGAAGCTATTAGCATGAGATCTATACATGTCAGAAGGTAAATGTAATCACTGCAGATACATATGAGTAATATAAAATAGCAGATATTAATATAAAAATGACAGTGTCCTTAAAAATATCAAGTGAACTTTTGACTTAAAGGTAATATGGAAGGCCTGCAGACACACTAAAAAATAGATAAGAAGTCATTTTTCACACCAGCATACTTAAAACAGCCAAGTTTGATTTCCCTCCAGTATTACCAATTACACTGATTATAGTTCTTATTTTTATTTGCACTTCAACCAAATTTCCAGGCAATTCAAAGTAGCTGTTTGATTGATCTGTGTATTTTTTGCTGATTGATTGCATTTATCACAAACCACAATGGAAAAAGTTGTTATGAAGGTCTTGATTAAATAATATACAAGCTGCTATGGACAAACATCTCATAGTTGAATATTGTCTGAATACACTGGGCTGCAATTTTTCACTTCATATTGATTGTATAACCTAGTGATTGCAGACAGGGGATGAAAATAGCTCTTTAGAGAAACATCCATACTGTGTATGCACAAGTATGTTTATCTGTGCAGCAAGGGAAGGACAGCAAGAGTACTGGGAAGGTCCATGAATTAAGTATTGATTTGGAATGAGTAATTCATTCATAATTTTGAAAGTGCCCAGGCACCTCTGTAAAGATGACAAAATGACATAACTGAACATTACACGTCATAGTAATTAGTAATACTGGCTTAATTGGGTAGTCTTTTTTTAAAAAAAACAACTTTTTACATCATTGTTCATTTTTCAACAATGTCTGATTTCTCCTTTCAGGTGTGTGCCCATAAAATCCCAACACTAAGTCACTGATGAACCATCACCAGAGTCTTATGCGCTCTTCCTGCCCTGTTTCCTTGTTTTGATTCTTCTCCCTTCCTCTCTTTTGATGAATGTCTCCAGTTTATAGTTTGCCTGCTAATTTTGTCTTTATTCCCTGCCCTGATCCCTTGTTTGGTTCCCCTATATTCCTCCTATAAGTGATATCATCATATTTTTCTTTTTCCTTCTAATTTCTTTCACTGAGCATAATCCCTTTCAGTGCTATTCATGGTGCTGCAAATGACAAGAGTTTATCTTTTTTGATTGCTGAATATTATTCTATTGTGTATATATATCATATCATCATGATCTAGTCATCTGTTTGGAGGCTTGTAGGTTGTGTCCATATTTTTAACTATTATAAATACTCTTGATTAAAAAGGACAGAAGTGGATTTCTACTTCCTTTTCCTGTTAAAAGAGAATGCCAGTGTTTGTGCTTTACTGTGTCAGAGCTTCTTTATGGGGAGCTCTTCTACAGGAAAGATCCAATATATGGAACCATCAGCATGAAGATGTGCATAACTTCCTTATTTCTAAAAAGAAGAGAATGAAAACAACCTTATAGGATGTGATACAGTAACTCAACACAATTTTTGTAGTTACTGAAATTTACACTGATGAAGTTTTAGTAACATGGAAATTGCTTTGCTGAGATGCTAGGTAAGCATTTATAATATGAAGATAAAATACAGATAATTTTTATATTTGTGTCATAAATATGTACTCAAAATAAAAATAATATTTTTATTCCTCTTATTATGAACATGTTATAGATGAGAAAACCAGAGTTTTGTGTGGATAAGAAGTTTGTCATGCTTGCATAGCTACTCACTTCATGATAGAGTCTAGACCTGTTCATGGTTTTGTGTTTACTAAGACTATGTCTTTAATATTAGACTAGACTTCTAATCACATTTCTACATTTAAAATATGCCTATTGATATTATCAAGAAAAATGAGGAGAAATGAAGAATGATACCATAACAAGGCTTTAAATTAAATTGTTGGTTCAATTTTTAATTTTCTTTCTGCCCTCATTTCTCCTCAACTTTTCCTTCCCTTTCCTATTCTTTTCTCCTTTCCCATACATTCATAATGGGGGGCGGGGGGAGAGTTTTCTCTACTCTCTTAAGGTCCTTGACTGTATTTAAAATTACATTGACAAAGATTAACAGGAGAAAAACGTGTATTTAATTAATATCAGTTTTATGTGATAGAAGAGCCTTAATACAGAAATGAAGACCCCCACCAAAAAATATTAAACTTGAGAGTTGTAGTCTAGCTGTGATGATGAGAGGACAACCTTGGAAAGATAAGATAAAGAATATGAGGTAAGTGTAGTAAACCAGGAGAGATTTAGTTTAGTCTGTTCCTCTGATTCTTCTTAGTGTTGCTTCACCTTAAAGATACCTTTCCTCTGGTTGTCAGAAGGCTCGGTCACTCACATTACTCAACAAAAGCAAAGTAAACAATCCAGTCAAAAAATGGTTAGAAGAACTAAGAAGATACTTCTCCAAAGAGGTAATGCAAATGGCCAATAGGTATATAAGAAAATGCAATTTTACTTGTAACCAGGGAAATGCAAATCAAAACCACAGTGAGATATCACCTTACACCAGGAAGAATGACACATATTAAAAAAACAGGCAATAACAAATGTTGGAGAGGATGTGGAGAAAAAGGAACTCTTCTACATTGCTGGTAGGAGTGCAAACTGGTTCAACTACTATGGAAAGCTGTGCAGAGGTTTTTCAAGCTACTAAAAATGAAGCTACTGTATGATCCAGCAATTCCACTCTTGGGGATCTACCCAAAGGGCACAAAAACCTTAATTCAAAAAGATATATGAACTTTTATTGCAGAACTATTTACAATTGCTAAGATATGAAAACAATCCAAATGCCCAAATATAGATGACTGGATCAAGATGTGGTATATATACACAATGGAATACCATTCAGCAATCAAAAAAGTTCAACTCATGCTGTTTGTAGCAACATGGATGGAGCTAGAAGGGATTAAGCCAGAAGGAAAAAGACAAATATGGGACTGTTTCATTTATAAGAATATGAATATAGGGGAACAAAAGTGATCAGGAAAAAAAAGTGACAACAACAATAATAATCAAAATTAGCAGGCAACCATAAATCATAGGTATTCTATAAGGTAGAGGGAGGAAAAGGATCAAAAGAAGGGAGAGAAAAGAACAAGGACTATGGTGATGGCTCACAGGTGAATTGGTGGTGGAAATTTTGTGGGGAATACAAAATGATGTAATAGATATAAATATGAATTAATAAAATAATAAAATAAAGGAGAACACTGAAGTACAGAAAAAAGTAAAAGAAAATTTTGATTAATTAAAAAAAAAGGTGGTATTGGTATTGTCAGAAATACGCTGGGATTCCCCCATCCTTCTGGGGTTTTCTTGGGCTGGTTATATAATCAAATTAGTATCAGACAGAGTAATGGAAGAAAAAATTTATGTATGGGGAATTTACATAATGTAGATTTGGAATATAATGAGGATAAAAGGGGGAAATATATTCTGAAGTAAGGAATGGGATGGGGTCCTTGGACTTCAAGGATAGAGAAGGGAGACTCACATGATATGAAGAGTATAACTTATATGATATTTTGATATTCTGGTACTAGATATTCTGCTATGTAGATAGTTTTTTTTTTTCATATAGGAAGGCTATTTCTGGTAATAATCCTAATTCTGGAAAATACTCTCAATTTTCATTCTTTTAGGCAGTTAAGGAAGTGATAAAATTTTCTAATAAAACTGCTGAGCCTCAACTGACCTTATCTTGAAATAATTCACATGATAAAGTGATATATCTTGGACTTCCCTGGTGGTGCAAGGGATTTAGTCTCAGGACTGTCAAGCTAGTAGCAGCCACTGTAGTGTGAGTTCAATCCCCGGCCAGGGAGCTGACCCACACGGCATAGCAGACCTTTCCTGTCTTGCCCGCTGCTCCCTTCAGCAGTGTATTTAAAGTCACTCCACCTGTTCTGCTCCTGACTCTGTCTCTGGTGAATCCTCTCACACGTAGCCCCAATCCCCAGCACCTGTGGCCTACACCCCAGGTCTTATATGCATAAAGAGAATAAATCTTGAAAAAATAAAGTGACATGTCTTGGATAGGCCTGTTCGGGACATCCTGAATATCTTGGAGAGGCCTATCTTGAATATCTACTTTTTTTTCCAATTAAGATAAAGTAAAATTTTATTAATTAAAAAAATGAAACACTATTGCTTTTATTGAGGTAACATTGATTCAGGGGCATAGGTTCACATCTCTTCAGAAGTATATTACTATACCATACTCACTGCCAAAATACTCATAATCCTCCATGATACTCTATTTGTTGCCCACACACACCCTTCTCTTCTGGCAGTTGCAGTTCTGCCAGTTTTGTTTTCCATGACATATTTTAGTTTTACCTCATCTTTCGTTTTGTTTCTTTATATCCCATGTATGAGTAAAATCGTTTGGTATGTGTCTGTCTCCTTCTGACTTATTTGACATAGCATAAAAAATGTGACAAAAATCAGTACTAAAAGGAAATTATATAGCAATAAAGCCTAAGTGAAAAAATGAGAACTATCTCAGATAAGTATTATAACCTTAGTTCTTTTATTTTTAGAACTAGAAAAATAAGAACCAGAAAACCAAAAGTCACTAGAAAGTAGGAAATAATAAAAATTAGAGCAGAAGTAAATAAAATAGAAATAAAAAATACAGTGGAAAAGATCAATAAAACCAAAAACCACTTCTTTGAAAATAAAAAACAAGCCACTAGCTAGGGTCACTGAGAAAAAAGGAGTAATTTTTTTTTAAGATTTATTTATTTATGCATACAAGAGCTGTAGTACAGGCCAGTGTCCAGGGAGGTGAGAGGATTCACCACAGACAGAGTGGGCAGCAAAACAGACAGATCAGCTGAAACACAGTGCTGAGGGGAACAGCAGGTGAGGCAGGAGAGGTCTGCTGGCTGTGTAGGTCCCCTCCCTGGCCAGGGATTGAACTTGCTCTGCGGTGCCAGGGATGCTTCATAGTGTGGCACTCAACCTGCTGTGCCACCAGAGGGCCCAAAGGGGTACATTTTTAATAGGATTAAGAAACAAAAGGAGTTATAACAGACTTCAGAAATACAGGGAATTGTACGGGTCTACTAAGAACATCTTTATGCTGATATATTGGATCACCTAGAAAAAATAGAGAAATTATTGGAAACCTATGATCTCCCAAGACTCAAACAGGGATAAATATAAAACCTGATCATAGCAATTCTAGACAAGAAAATTGAAAAAAAAAAAGTCAAATGTCTTCCCCAACACAAAAGTCTGGAACTAAGTGTTTCACCAGTGAGTTCTACTAAACTTTCAAAAATGAACTAATACCTATCCTTCTCAAACTCTTCCAAAATAATGAGAGGGAAAGACTATGCTTTGTTGGGTAATTAAATCATTGCCTCACGCATTCTCTTTTTTTTTCTGATTTATCTTCGCCTAACCTTGACTGTATTTCCTCTAGAAGCCTCCCACCTGTCTTAGTTTACTTCTTTTTGGGTAAGACTACTGAAAATAACCCAGGGAATTTACAGATCTTCTTTTGGGATTGACACTGATAGAGTCTTATATATTTTAAAATTGAGGAAATGGAATTTTTTAGTCCTGCTCTTTAGCTCTCATTTTGTGAGTTCCCTTTCTTGGAGAAGTCTGTATGGAGCAGATATTAACTGTTTCTGGATGTTTCTAATCTTTCTAATTTGGTCCTTTAAAAGTTTTAAGCAGAAGGACTATTTTCCTTGGCCTGCCAGGGGTCATTAGTCTAAGTTGAAGATAATTATGTTTTTAATTATCATGTTTGTTTTTAGGGTGACTTTTCTTTTCTCCCTCTGTCTTCAGTAAGTTTTTGTTTTTTTTTTTGTAAAGATTTATTTATTTATGCATACAAGCACTGGGGCAGAGGCCAGAGGTGTGGGGGGGTGAGAGGATTCACCACAGAGAGCGGGGAGCAGAACAGGCA
>JAGFMF010011830.1:7978416-8020685 GCA_019455555.1 Galemys pyrenaicus | reverse complement strand
CCACCCTGGCCGGCAGCAGGGATCGAACTCGTGCTGCAGTGGCTGCGATTTGCTTCGTAGTGCGTTGCTTAACCCACTGCGCCACCAGGGGAGGCCCTTCAGTAAGTTTTTGAATTGCTGGTTCTCCTGTCACTAGAACATCCTTTGAAAGAGGCCCTAGAGATGTTAAGAGACCCTGGAGATCTCAAGAGATATTAATTAGTAGAAGAAATTGAATGACCTGTTTATTTGTATGCTCATTTTAATGTTGTCCTTTCCTTTTTTTTTTAAATTAAGAAGTAGAAAATGTGCTTGTGTTTAAAAGTAATGTAAAATTTCCTATATTTCTTTGAGTTTTGGTGTTTTCCTGATTGTGGTAAAAATGTTCAAAAGAATTTTACTTGTTGAATGAATCCCTCCTCCATTTTATTGCTTTTTATTGTTGCCCTCACCCCTGCACAAAAATGGCATCTAAATAGTAATACTACTTTATAATTTTCTATAGTCACCATACTTGCCTATTTTCAAAAAATAATACATGATTTGAGCTGAAGAAACAGAGGTTTGGGGAATGCACATAATTTGTGTAAAACTCTTCTCATCCAAATGTCTAAAATTAGAGTTGACAGAACAAAAAAGGAATATTTGCAATGTCTTCCCTACTCTTAAGAGTAAGCCTCATACTTAAAATATATCAAGAGAATCATTTTGGAAGATATTTAAATTGTTTTCAATTCTTTTCATGGTATACGTCTTTCAAAATATAATTAATTGTGCTATTGGGACTTTCTTAATCTTTACTTAATCTCTCACAGTAGAAGTCAAGTTTCTTACTTATATCCTGTTCAAGGGAATCAATATAAAATAATGGTTAAAAGCATGACCTCTAAGTCAGATCACCTGGGTTCAAGTCATGGTTTGTCACTCACTACTGTGGAACTCTGGGTAAGATATTTAGCTTGTCTGTAGTATCCTCATCTCTAAAATACAGTAATACTACTTATGAGGATTTAGTGAGGTATTTTATATAAAATACTTCGATAGTTCCTGGTACACAGTGAGCTCTAAATAATAGTTATTAGGTTAGACTTACTATTTAAATAGCAAAAAAGATCTTCAGACCAGAAAAGGGAGAACAATAGTTGAGAGGGAATTGAATCTCAAGATATTGGACATTGCAAGTTAGCAAGAAAGCTCCAATTTCAGATTACTAATGCTGGACAAATAACATTCCAGATTACTGAAATAATATTTGCATGTTATGAAAGAACCATTTTTGATAATCTTAAGGGAAGCTTGGAGATAGTTTTGAAGTCAGGCAAAAAAAAATGATATTTTCAAAAGGTATCTAACAAAAGTTAATGATATCATTTTGGATATAATAGAGCATTATTTACTGGATTATAATACTGCTTGCTGGATTTAGAGAGTAATACAATTACAGTGTTAGTTATTGAACAGTTTTTGTTCTATCTGGTATTTGAAGGATATTACAATTAGAACACATGTAATTTAAAATGTAAATGAAAGAAATTGGCATCATGGCATAAATGTCCAGTGTGAGAAATCTAATATCTATTAGTTGTAATATATATTAGGTCCAATATATATGTTACCACTAAACTTCAGATTTAGTTTTGAGGTTCTTGACAGCCAAGGTGACAAAAGTTATATGGTCAGTTACTACTACTATCCCAAAAGAGAAAGTTAATAGGTTTCTCTGGTGTAAGGTGGTAATGACAGGACAACTGGCAAAAATGGAAGTGATCTCTCTGAGTAAACCTAATTTATAATCTTCCAAAGTTAGTGTAAAAATCAGTATAGTGTCACAACTCAGCGTGTCAAGGGTTAATGAGACAGTTGTAAAAATGATTAAAATAAAACATTCATTACAGGTCCTCTGAGATAGACAAAAAGTTCAAGAAAGAAAATCTAAATTACCTACTTAATAGAGATTACAATTGTTAATATTTAGGTGACTGAATTTCCACCCCAAATGTTTTTGTACAGTATAAAGCATATAAATCTTTCATTAAAAAATTAGATCATCTCATCACCATCTTTGCCCTCCACTCCCTCCACCCACTCCCATGGTCCCTTGGGTTTATCTTTAATCTTTTGATCTTGTTGAGTTGTTATTTGATTGTTTGGTTGTTTTTGGTTATGATTGCCCATTTCCTTTAGTTTTCTCTTGTTGTTGTTTGTTTCATTTTCTTCCTTTTTATATTTTGTTTTGATTGTTGTTTGTTTGTTTGTTTTTTCACATTCCTCCTAAAAGCTAGGTCATCCGATATTTTTCTTTTGCCTTCTGACTTGTTTCACAGAGTATAATTCCTTCTAGTTCCATCCATGTTTCTTCAAATGTCCCTAGTTTTTTATTCTTGATTGCTGAGTGGTATTCCATTGTGTATATGTACCACATCTTCTTGGTCCAGTCCTCTACTTTTGGGCATTTGGGCTGTTTCCACAAGGGACTGAGGTGATGGTGCATGGGTGAAATGGTGGTGGGAACCCGCTGGGGAGAACAAACGATGTCAAATGCAATTAAATATAATAAAATTAAATAATAAAAAAATTAGATCATATTTAATCACTATTTTGTACTCCTGCTTTTACTTAAGTTTTAATCATGAGTATCTTTATTATTTGAAAATCAGAAATGATGAAAATTATTTCATTATTTGAAAATCTGTTTACTTAAGGCTGCAAAGTATCTTGAAGTTATATTAAAATTTATTAATTTTTCCTGTGACTTGTATTTTTGAATTATTTCTTATATTTTCACAGTATAGGATATGTTGAACATTTTTGTATCTCAATTTTTTAAGGAAATTCAAAATCTCTTGAGTATACATTTCTAGAAATGAATTAATAAGTTAAGTTTTGGGGATTTTTAGTGTGTGTGTGAATAAATAATTAAATTGCTGTCCTTTTGCAATTTAAAATGCTACCAGCAATGTATTAGACACTCCCAAGTGATTTATTTTTGTCCTTAAATAACATCTGTGACACTGGTATCTAAGATGGAGAAAATAATTTTATGGGTGTGTTAACTTTTCTTCAGACATAATCCCATGGATTACTATGTAATAAGTAGGTAGAAAATAATAACTTCATTGATATACCCTTTACTTTATTAACTTTGGAGAAATCATGAAATATTCTATTTTTGTGTGTTAGTGGTTTTTTCTTTTGTGATAACAAGCAGTGTGTCAATGGTTGCTTAGTTGTGAACATACAAAAATGTACAGAAATTTCTTATATGTCCAAGTGGGTCAAGCTGTGTGCGTATGCAATATGTTGATGTAAATATCTCAACTTCTATTGTAACTTAAATGGACACTGCAGACAGAATGAGGGATAGTCTGATTTGTGAGAGTAACATTAATTTGAGGAATGGTTTTTTAGCTTAGTTGCAGAAAAAAAAAATCAGGATTTATTTGGGCCTTAAGCAATCAACTTTCATCATTCTATATTGAAAGATGGAAAGGTTATGACAGGCACTTCAGCAGGTCATTGTGATCAAGACCCAGTGAGTGAATAACACATGGACTCCATTCGTTCTAGTAATCTAGAACTGTAAGATAATCCTAGGCTATTTAGGGTTTTATTTGTTTGTTTATTTTAATTTATGGGAGTCATCTGTAAAGTTTCTTCTCATTCTATTTTACACAATCTGTTGAAAAAAATACCAGCTCTTACTAAATTTTCCTAGTTTCTCAAATTAAGGAAGAGAGTGGTCCATGTCACATTTGAGGCACATAAAACAAGGCTTTTAGCGCTGGTGACTGAATGTCCACGGAGCTTTTCAGACACTTCATTGAGTGTATCTTATGTGTACATTTCATGAGATGTGTAGAGTGGTCTGTGTTATCTGAGGCAAAACTTTTAGACTCAGCGCGAGTGAGTGAATTCTTTGTTAGGTCTAGTTAGGTATATAAAATGAGAATATAATATTAGTTGTACACTTCAGCTGTGCTGCTAATATATGTAAATCCTCAAAGCTAATAAGCTCCATTGGCTTTCTACATTTCTCCATTAAGATCATGACTATCTTAAGGGCAGTTGGCCATGCTACCATGTTGTGTGAAAGTTGGATTAACAGTCACAATTCACCAAACTTAATGCTGAGTCTTTCAGTTCATCAGTTTAAAACAGGAGCCATCAGCTCAGACAAGATAATTGTGCAGACAGGATGAAAGAGATAGAATGTCATTGGCAGGGACAAATTTTGACATACTGTCTCTTTCTAGTGGACAAATAAAAGGTAATATGGTCCAAGAGAAAAACAAAGTAATTTCAAAAGATTTTCTTGGGATGTACATTGTATTCCCCCCTCCCTTGTTGTACAGAGGAAAGTTACTGTGCTCTATATCCACCAAAATTAAAAAAGGTGGCAAAATGTCCATAAAAATGCAGTGTGAGGAATTTAGGTTGACTGTAAGAAATAATTTTCTGTTATTATTGTTAAACATTGGATAGGGTTACAGGAGAGATATCACAGCCCTGAAAGTGGGGTGGAGGTGATGCAGGCACATCGGATCTGAATGCATTACAGTCTGTCTTTAGAGAGCTGTCAGCCAAGGTTATGTGAAAGCACTAGACAAGTTATGTCTACAAAGAATTTATGGAACTTGTTAGAAAGTAAGAGGAACAATGAATTGCTTCTACATGAAAAAAAGATCATCATAGAAACAGGAAGAGTCGGAATGCTGATGCACATCAATTTATGAAAGAAGCACAGAAGTAACTGTCGAGACAAGGAAAACACAGGGTGAAAAGAGGATCAAGAAAAGGGGAAGGGATAGCAATGTTAACATGGTATGTTTAGAGGAAATAGTTATATACATGTAGAAATGTTTTGGTTTCAATGGTGAAAAATATGTATAAAATGTAAATAGCTTTTCTATTTAAGACATTTGAAGTACTGTCTTAGAAAAGTATTAAATAGTGATAGAATCTTAATGGACTGATGAGATATTTATGTGCCTCTAGATAAAAGGATGAAATTAATCATTTCCTAGGACCAATTATTTCTTTTTATAATCGAGGTAACATTGGCTTACAATACAGTGTATGAATTAGGTGAATAATTTACATCTCCTCAGAAGTATTCACCACATTATATCCAAGACCAAAACACACAGTCATTTACATACACCCTCGGGACTCTCCCTCTTTTTGTCACCCCCACTCACCTTCCCCTTCAATTCTGCAGTCATGTTTCTAGGGTTTGTTTTGGTTTAATTTTGTCAGTTCCTTTGTTTTGTTTCTACAAATTCCAATACATATTCCACATATGAATGAAATCAACTTGTATTTGTCTTTCTTCTGACTTACTTCATTTAGCATTACACGTTGCAGTTCCATCCACGTTGTTGCAAATTATAAGATTTCATCTTATTTTATAGCTGAATAATAATCCATTGTGTATATATACCACATGTTAATCTACTCCTGTTATTAGGCACTATATTTGTTTCCATGACTTGGCTATTGTCAATAGTGCTGCATAAGAGTAGGAGTGCAGGGCCTCCCTGGTGGTGCAATGGGTTAAGAAACACACTATGAAGCAAGACGCAGCCACTGCAGCACATGTTTGATCCCAGCCGACAGCCAGGGAGGGGACCCACATGGCGTGGCAGACCTCTCCTGCTGTGCCCGCTGCTCTTCTCAGCAGTGTGTTTCAGTCAGTCTGCCTGTTCTGCTCCCCACTCTGTCTGGTGAATCCTCTCACCTCCCGTTACTCTGGCCTGTACCTCAGCTCTTGTATGCATAAATAAATAAATAAATCTTTAAAAAAAAAGAGTAGGAGTGCATATATCCCTTTAAATTAGTGTTTTTGTATTTTTCAAGTAGATGTTTACAAGATATAGCACATCTATTTTAATTATCTTGAGGAATCTGTATGTTGTTTTCCATAGGGGATGGTCAGTTTGCATTCCTTCTAACTGTGTATTAGTGTTGCTTTTTCTCTAGCAAACATTTGTTATTGCTAGGATTTTTGATATGAGAAATGCCCACAGAGTGAGATGATGTATTATAGTTTTTATTTGCATTTCCCTTATGATAACTGATGTTGAACATTTTTTTTTCACATGCTTGTTGGCCATCTGTATATATTCTTAAGAGAATTGTCTAGAATGGGCTCTTCTGCCCATTTTTTGATTGGGTTATTTGTTTTCTTTTGCATGAGTTCTTTGTAAATGTTGGATATATGATATGTAAATACTTTCTGCCATTCAGTAGAGTATCATTTCAATTTAATGATAATTTCTTTCACTGTTCAGAAGATTTTTAGTTTGATATAGTCCCATTTGTTTATTTTGCTTTTTTTCCCTTTGCTATTGGGTTTGAGTCCCTAAAGACATCACTGAAGCTAATCAAGGAGTGTTTTTCCTTTTGTTTCTTCTATGTATTTTATGTTTTCCAATTTTACATCTATGTCTTTAATCTGTTTTGAGTTAATTTTTGTGTGGTATGAGAGTTGTCTACTTTTCTTTTTCTGCAGACGACTGTCCAATTTTCCAAGCACTAGTAGTTGAAAAGACTTTCTTTTCCTCACTGTATACTGCTGACACCATCACAGATTAACTGAACATATAAATGTGGGTTATTTGTATACCAGTTTCAATGGTATGTGTCTCTTTATTTAAAATTCCAATACCATGGTATTTTGATTACTATAGCCTTTTAATAGTATTGATTGAAGTCTGGGAACCTGATAGTGCCATTCGTCTTGTTTCTTGTCAATATTGCTTTAGCTACTCAGGGTCTTTTGTGGTTCCATATAAATTTCAGTAATATTCTATTTCTTTGAAGAAGTCTTTAAGCATTGAATTGACTCTATATATTACTTTGGGTAAGAAGGACATTGTACAATGTTAATTCTTCTAATCCAGAAGCATGATATATATTCAATTCCATCAAGTCTTGTATTACTTTTATTTTTTTTCCCAAGGCGCAAATATTTTTTTTATTAAAATATTTTAAAATTTACATATACTTGCCATTAATTGTAATCCCCATGTATTCCCCATCACCATCTCACCAGTGCACCATCACCTCAGTCCCTCGTGTTCCCATCTTCCCTTTTAATGATTCCTTACAATTTTGGTTAGTAAGTTTTCCATCTCCTTTGTTAAATTTGTCTCTAAATATTTAATACTTTTTGAGTGATAGGATAAGATTTTTTAATTTTATTATTTTTAAGTTTATTATTTGCTTATAGGAATGCAACAAACTTTTGTATATTGATTTAGTAGCCTGCTAATTTACTATACAGATTCATCATTTCCCATTTTTTTTAGAGGAGTCTTTTGGGTTTTCTATTTGTATTATCATCTCACCTGCAAATAGTGATAGCTTTACTTCTTCTTTTCCAATTTGGATTAATTTCATATTTTTCTCATGCTTAATTGCTCTAATTAGTATATCCAATATTATGGTGAACAGTGGTGGTGAAATTGGAAATTTTGTCATGTGCCTGGTCTTAGAGCAAAAGCTTTTTGTTTTGCAAAATTGAGTATATTATGCCAGTTGTGGTCTTTACTATGTCGCGATATTATTTCTTGTATCTCCATTTTCTTAAAGGTTTTTTTTTTAAATCATAAATGGATACTGAATCTTGTCAAATGTCTTTCTTGTATCTATTGATATGATCCTATGAATTTTTGTCTTTTTTGTTAATATGGTGAATTACATTCATTGATTTGCATATATTGAATCATTCTTTCATGGAATAAATCCCATTTGGTCATGATGCTCCTTTTGGTATATTTTTTAATTCAGTTTGCTAAGATTATATTGAGGATATTTGCATCTATGTTCATCAGGAATATTGGTTTGTAGTTTTCCTTTTCTGTCATGTCTTTGACTAATATTTTAGTATTAGGATAATATTGACCTCATAAAATATTCAGGAACATTACTTTTATCTCAGTTTTTTAAAATTCAATTGAGATTAATAGGTATTAGTTTTTTTTGCTTTGAAGGTTTTGATGCAGTCACTAGGAAAACTATTTTGTCCTGGGCTTGTGTTTTTGGAGACTTTGGATTGCTGTTTCAGTTTTCTTTCTTTTAACTGGTTGATTTAAGATTTTTATTTATTCTTGGTTCAAGTTGGAAGGTTGAAAAATTTCAAAGAATTTGCCCATTTTTAATTTATGTCATAAAGACTTTCCTAGTCCTATAATCCATTGTATTCCTGAGGTTTTTATAGTAACTTCTCTTTCATTTCTGATATTATTAATTTGAGGGCACTCTAATTCTTGATCTCATGTATTGAGCTCTTTATTTCATGAATAAAAATAAAAATTAAAAACTTCATTTTATACTTTTTGCTCTTTGATTTAATTTTTCAGCTCATTTAGTTTTCTTAATCTTGTATCTTTTTAATTATTTTTTTCTTTTGCCTAATTGCTCTAACTAGGATTTCCAATACTATGTTGAACAGTACTGGTAAAATTGGAAATATTTACATGCACCTGGTTTTAAAGCAAAAGCTTTTTGTTTTTCAAGATTGAGTATGATGCCAGTAAGTCTACCTAGTTCTCTTGTATTTCTTTGACTTGCTTTAGGAAGTTTTCATTTCCTCGAGTTTCTTCATTATAGCAGCTCTCTATTCTGTATCTATGTAATAGGAATACAATCTTCCAACTTTTTGTATTTGTTTGCTGGATAGTTGCTCTCACCTTGTGCTGTCATACTGTCTTGAGGTCTTAAATATTCTCAAATGTTGTGTAATTTTGTATTCTCATTTTGCTACTTTTAGTCTACCTATATTATTACTTTTTAAAAATGTTTAGTAGTAACTTGGGGAGATTAAACTATTTTACTTTTCCTGAGGTGGCATTGTGGTTTTGTTTCATATTATTATTTTGTGCTTTGGTGACTTTCTTATGTATTCACATGTGTTTTGTGTTTGCTTATTCAATAGGGTGAGGCATAGGCTTAGTGGGTTTACATGCTAATGAGCAATGTTTGCTATTTTGCTGGCTTTTATTTATGGCACCCCCCCATAAATTTCCCTTCTGGAATTTGGGGTGAGTGACTCTCCTGCCCTCTCAGTGTGCCTTACAAGGTAATCAGCAGCCCCAGGACACATGAAGTGGGAATGAAAATCAGAATACCTATTCTGCTGTTATCATTATCAGGGACCAAACCTGTGTGGAACACTCTAGTTTTCCTAAATAAAGTTTTTCCTTAATCTAAGGGTAGTATAACTTCAAACAACCTCTGTTCCTTCTTCCTTAGAGCTCCTGGTTGATCTGACAGCCCTGCACAGTCATCTACTAGTCCATACCACAATCTCTAGATTCCTTTCTCCACTGCCTCTTATTCAGTGTAGCACGAATCTCCTCTGTGTCAAACCTGTTGAAATATGAATGACTTCAATTGTTCAAGGGGTCAATCCCAAGTCAATTACCCCCACTCCTATATGACAAATTGTCTCTTTGAACACTGTCTGGTTTGATGCTCTAAGAAACCCACTCAGTGGAGACCAGGAACTACTTTTGCCTTTTCTGTGCCTGTATGTCTGTTCTCTTGGCCATTTCTGCTGTACTACTTTCCAGGACCTACTGGTTTTGGGTTGCTTCCCTGTCCTGCCCTGGGGTTCTTTGATATCTGATGGAGCCTACCACTGGGGTGAATGTAAATCTTGTTTGGCTGAAGGGTAACAGCAGCCACTTTTATTTCTATTCTGTTGCTCGTGGGGCCTACCAGTTTCCAGGGCTAACTTTGTACGCACAGGTTACTAACTTGATCCATTCTGCTCTTTGGTGCCCCTCTCCCTCACCCCTGATGTTGTTCCTAGTGTGTGTTATAACTGTCTGCTTTCCCTTCAGGAGTTACTAACTTTGTTCTGCTACAGTCAAGCTATAAATATATGGAGGTAAGCCTATTTTTCACCCTGCTGCTGTCGTGCTGCTTGCCTCTAGAATTAATTCTTAAATGATGATTTCCTGATTATTATTGCTATTACTGGTTCTGAGTGTGTACTTTGAGGTTCTGAGTTCATGTGGTTATACTGTAATAGATATTTAAGAAGTAAATGCTTTGGAAAAAATTTAGGATACAAAGTTTCATTATGGTATGGTGCATTTTTGTAAAAGGAGCTTGTAATATTCTCAGGAGATTTGAAGGTAGCAGATAAGGTAAGGACTACCTGAGAAGTACACAGACATTGCTGAGTGCAGAGAACCCTTAGAAATGGATTTGAAATACCTGGCATTTATTACAATTTTCTGAAAGGATGGCATTGGGCCTGAGCCTTGAGAGGCAAATGGAGTTTTTCACTGATGAAGATGTATAAGCAGAGGGCAGAATGCATCCCAGGCACAGTGGAATAGGGGACGGTGGTATGTAGAAGCTATATGTATAATATGTGTGTTTTCTGAAAGTTCAAAAAGGCATTTGAAGAGGAAAGAGCACAACAGGCAAGAGATAAACAAAAAAAACCTGTTGTGCAGCTGCTACTTAAACAAGAAGCTTACCCTAGGTAAGGGACTGAGGAAACTAAAAGAATGAGGTCCCAAGAAAGAAATCAGGAAGAAAGACCCAGGAAAGTGAAAAGAAAGAGTTCAGAGGTAACACATAAGCTGTGGAATTGGAAAACATTGAGCCTATTGATAATAACTAGAAAGAAGGATGTGCTGATAAGCAAGTCCCAGGAATCAAAGCTTTCTTCTCTTTTGGCTGCTTTTCTTTCTTCCTTATCATCTTTGCTCATACTCATGGCTGCTTCATGCCTAGTTATGTATATGCAAAATAATGAAAGAATGTTTACTATCTACTTTGGGGAATAGTATCTATCCATATTTGTGAAAAAAGTTGCAAAATGTTAAAGAAAATATAACTACTGTGTAAATGCAACTTAAAAAAAATGAGAGGTTGAGGTCTTTGTTCTGTAGAAGCTAGATTTAGAAGCATTTATGCAGAGTGTATTCTATTTTAGATGAGTGTCAGGTAGTAAAACAGAGTCAAATTCTTTAGTTATGGTTTCAGTTTGCTAGTAACTGATTTCCCTTTCAGGTACCCTGATGACATTAGTATGTCTCCATTTGCTGCCACCCTCATATACAGAGATCACAGGAATATGAAATAAGTTTATGACAAGCAATTCCTGCCCTCTTGTTATTTATGGAGATTTTCTTCCCCAAGGAACTACTTTACAGATGCTTAATTTTAAAACCTTTCTTGTATTTCATAAATATTTGACTGAATGAATAGAGTGACTTTTCCAATTAAATTAACCCTAACTTTCAAATACAGTATTCCTCTAGGTAGTGAAATCCTTAAATTGTGTTAGAATTGGATTTGTGGTGGTATCTTAGCATAGGATCAAGTCTGTGAGTTCACATCTGGGAGTTTTGATCTGGAATATCTAAACATACCCACTGATTCCTTATATGTAAAGGTCCTATGGATCAACAACAACAAAAAAGATAAAAACCATCTGATCATATTAATAGATGCTGAAAAAACAGTTGATAAAATCTTATATTGATTTATATTGAAAATCCTTGAAAAACTGGGAATAAAGAGAACATATCTTAACACAATAAAAGTTATTTTCTAGCTAATTTTATTCTCAATGGTGAGAAGCTGAAAGCTTTTCTGCTAAGATCTGGTATAAGACAAGGATATCCACTCCCACGATTGCTGTTCAACAGAGTATTGAAAGTTCTAGCTAGAAGAATTAGACAAGAGAAAGGTATAAAAGGAATCCAAGTTGTGAAAGATGAAATAAAGCCATCATAATTTGCAGATGACATGGTAATATACATAGGAAACTATCAAGATTCCACAGAAAAACTAATTGAAATGATCAATTTAGAAAATTGTCAGGGTATAAAATAATCACACATAAAACAGTTTTCTTTCAGGATACAAACAATGAGACAGAAGAGGAATAAATTAAGAAAGTGAGGCCTTTTACAATTATACCAAAAAAAAAAAAAAACAAACCCGTGTGTAAACCTTACAAAGGAGTTAAATATCTGGACAAAGAAAACTGTAAGACATTGTTGTGAGAAATAGAAGACACAAAGAAATGGAAAAAAATTCCTTGCTTATCAATTGGAAGAATCAAAATTGTCAAAATGACCATTCTACCCAAAGTGATATACAGATCCAGTGAAATCCTAATAAAAATATCAATGACATATTTCAAAGAATTGGAACAAAATTCAGATAAATCACAAAAGACCCTGAACAACAAAAACAATCTTGGCAAAGAAGAGAGAATACGGAAGTATCACACTTCCAGGCCTCAATCTATATTATTAAGCCATAACAATTAATGCAGTCTGGTAGTGGAACAAAAATAGACCCACAGCCAGCTAATAGAATAGCACTGAAAGCTCAGAAATAAACCCACATAAACTGACTATATATATATGGACAGTTAATCTTTGGCAATATAGCTGAAACCACATATTGGGAAAATGATAATCTCTTTAATAAATGGTGTTGGGAAGACTGGACAGCTGCATGCAAAAGAATGAAACTAGACACAATCTCACACCCTACACAAAAACAAATTGCAAATTGAAGAAAACATGGGTAAAACATTTTATGACAAACTTTAATTATGCCTTTAGGGATTCGTCCCCAACTGTAAGGGAAACAAAAGAGAACATAAATAGTTGGGACTACATCAAACTAAAAAGCTTCTTTACAGTGAAAGCAAACAACTAATGTGAAAAGTCACCTTACTGAATAGGAGAAAATATTTGCACCCCATACATTTGTCAGAAGACCAATATCAAAGATATATATGAACTCATAAAACTCTACAAAATCAAAACTAATAACCCAATCAAAAATGGGAAAAAGAACTAAACAAAGTATACTTTTCCAAATAAGTAGAAATGTAGAAATGCCAACAGGCATGTGGAAAAATGCTCAAAATCACATATTAGAGAAAAGTAAATCAAGATCACAATGAGATACCATCTCACACCTGTGAGAGTGACTCATATCAAAAAGACCAGAAACAAGAAGTGCTGGCAAGGACGTGGAGAAAAGGTACTCATAATCCTGGTGGGAATGGAAACTTGTCCAGCCCTATATAAAGTACTATGGAGTTGTTTCAGAATATTAAACATAGTTGTTCGATTTGAACAACTAATTCCATACCTAGGCATCTAGCCAAAAAATTTAAAATCACCAATTTTAAAAGAAACTGCATTTCCATATTTATTGCAGTGCTAATAATATGGAAGCAACCTAAAAGTCCCCAAACAGATGAGTAGATCAAGAAGGTGTTGTGTACACACAGACACACACACAGACACACACACAGGAATATTACTGAGTGATCAAAAAGATAAACTTGTGCCATTTGTGACAACACAGATGGAGCTTGAAGGGATAATTCTAGGTGAAATAAGAAAGGTAAATACCAAAGGGTGTCACTAATATGTGGAATATGAAGTGACTAAATTAATAGTCACATAAAGACAAGCTTAAAAATTAATCCTTGATAACCTGACTATGGAACTGAAGTACAAAATGGGGTGGAAAAGAGGTAAAAACAGAAGGAAAGAAGTAAAATGGTTTATGGTGGTGGAATATGGGTGAGTGGATGGTGGGTGCACTATGGTGGCAATACCTAATAGTGATAACCCAATATTACCTCAATTAAAAAAATAAAGAATGGGCTTCTCTGGTCGTGCAAGGGGTTTAATGTCACACTGTGGAGCTTTCACAGCTACTGCAGTGCAAATTCAATCCCTGGTCAGGTAGGGTACCCACATGGTTTGTCAGACCTCTCTTGCCTTGTCAGCTGCTCCCTTTAGCAGTGTACTTCAATCAATATGCCTGTTTTGATCCCCACTCTGTCTCTGGTGAATCCTCTCACCTGCCACCTCTGGCCTGTTCCCCAGCTCTTGTATGTATAAATAATTAAAATATTTAAAAATTTTTAAAAAGATTTATTTATTTATGCATACAAGAGCTGGGGTACAGGTCAGAGTCACGGGAGGTGAGAGGATTCACCAGACACAGAGTGGGGAACAGAACAGGCAGACTGACTGAAACACACTGCTGAGGAGAGCAGCGGGTAAGGCAGGAGAGGTCTGCTATACCATGTGGGTCCCCTCCCTGGCCGGCAGCAGGGATCGAACTCGTGCTGCAGTGGCTGTGGTTTGCTTCATACATAGCAGGTTGCTTAACCCACTGAGCCACCAGGGAGGGCCCAATAATTAAAACATTTTAAAAAAATAAAGGAATAAATAAATGTCTGTGGCTTTAGTGAAAGCTATAAGAATTTATTTTGTTCAAAACTCTTGGAAGAATCGAAAATGAACTGGTTTATTTTGCACTTCCCTTTTAATAGCACCCATGGATAAACACCAGTATCTTTTGTTGCCATCTGTTTTCTAGTTTCTAGGTTTATTTTTACGTCCTGTTTCTATTCTGTTAAAAATTCTATTCTATTTATAAAAAGGTACATATAGTTGGCAATGAGAATTTTTTTCACATCTTGTATTTTATGAGACAAACTACTAGATCATTTTGGATGACATGGTGACTTATGAAATTTGGATATAAATGCCAGTAGAAAAGGGAAGAAAATAATTGGTGTATTTGCCAAATGAGAGAAGCCTCACTGCCCAAATGAAGACCACTTGATAGGGAAAGGCTTCGTCTCTTTAATGTTTAATTCACTCAAGGTAGCCAGGGACTTCAGAACAGGTATTATCTATAGAAGAAGTAGGTATTGACCCCCGTGGGACAGTAGATGGCATTTTCCCCCTATTTATATGACTTTAGATTTGTGTTCTCTAATTAAAATGGGTGTTTGGAATAAGGAGAACATAAATTCTGAATGCAGTAATAAATTATATCTTTGCCTCAGATGGAATGCAGCCTTAAAATTGTCCTGCCTCTGAAATCTTAATTTGATATTTTCTGTTACATACCAAGTAGTGATTTTCAGAGGCACAGACTGTAAGATTAATTGAGGCAGCCATCTCTTTTGGCGCATCTAATCTTACATCTAATTATCTGATCATCTGAATCGCAAATACAGTAGTTAAAGGTTGTCTGTTTAAAGGGCAGCCTCAAAATGTAAATATTAAAAAGGAGTTTTCTGGTTTTCAGGAAACAGACCTGCAGACTTATAATAGCCATTGTGTTATTCGTAGTATTAGGTTAGCAGGTCACAAAAAAAAAAAAAAGTGGTTACATTGTTCTCTTACTAAATATGAAGATTATCTGATGTCTGTACTAGGCTTGTTTTGACAATTAACCTTCATTAGTATTCTGGACCACACAAGAGCAAAATTCTTAAAGGGCTCTCTTTTTCATGAATGCACTGTCAAATTGACTTCATCATTTAAATAGGGCTGTAGTCATAGTAAATGATGAGTTGATATTTATACAAAGCATAACCTTAATTAAAATATTATGAGCAATTAAACCCAGTGTTCACAGAATTATTGTACATTTATATGTAATAGAGTAAAAACATTGCACAAAGCTGTTAAGTTTTTGTAGGAATTTAATTAATTTTGACATGCTTTGGGTTCTCTCCCTTTATTTTTAGAAGTGCTGTAGATAAATGTAGTTGCATCTGGAAATTTTCAAAAAGTTTTGATTGGCAATTCAGGTCTGAATTAAAATGTGTGTATTGAGATGTTCCCTTAAGTACAGAATTGATAGATATGCAATGTACAACTTCTTAGAGAGGGAAGGCAGATGTGGAAGGGAGAACAGCTGTAAACTGAAGTTGCCAGTGGGTATTGTTTTTGTCACAATTTAATGCCAGGTAACTACTGCTTTGAGTAGGTCTCTGATTTGGCACTGGTTAATGCTGTGATTAGGAAAGGGTGAACTCACACTGCTGATTCCCTGGAAGGCAATTAATTTGGAGATATTTCTCTTCATTTTTACACTGTTTCCCTAAACCTGAGACAGAGGGACCATGAGTAAAGTTCCCACTGACTTCTTGTGTTTCATAAGGGAGGGAATGAAGTTCTCTGAAAACTATTAATTAGGACTGTGGAGATATTGGACTTCCTGTTCTACTGTTCATTTCCTAGACTCCCGTTCAGATTCAAGCCATGAGAGGAACCTAGGAATGTTTTTTGATTCAAAAATAGTAACAGTAGCAATACCCCCAAATACTTAAGTATTTTATTTATTCTTCACCTCAACTCTTTGTAATAGATACTATTTACAGTTTACTTATGAGGAAACTGAGACCCAGAACATTTACTGTTAATATGAAAAACCCGCAACAGCAAAGTGTTAGTGCTAGTCAGATACAAGGTAACCATATACATTGTCATTGAATATTAAATGATATAAAAAGGAAGTGAAAAATATAACAAAATTGCAAATGTGTATAATGTGCAGATACATTTATGTAAGCAGCCACAATGAATGTGGAAATACACACATTCACATACAAGCAATTACATTGTTAATTGACCTATACATGTAGTGGTTGTGAAGTGAAACTCATTTAAGATTACTAGATGGCACACAAGAGTTATTTGAGGTGGCTGAGTTGGGGGAAGGATGGTATAATGATTTTTTTCCAAGTTTTTTCCAGTAATCTCTTATGTTATTTAGGTCTTTAATTCACATATTGCTTGAGTAATTACACTTAAAGATCATGAAAGGAGTTTTGCTGTTAAGACAAACATTTAAAAATAAAATAACAAAAAAATGGAAAGTGATGGCAGTTTTGATTTCAACTAAGGTTAACTAACATTTATGCTTTACTACTAAATTGTGTGATCTTTATAAAATGTGAGAGAGGGGATAGTGGATTTCCTGACCTTCCCTTGGTCCTTAGAAAAACACGATTAAACATAGCTGAGTTGGGGATACACCAGATTTCCATCCTAATCTATTCAGGCCAATCGATATGTATTGAGTGTCTGTAATATATCAGTTGTAGTAGGAAGCCTGGAGAAGAATGTATAAGGCACTGATTCTGCACATATGGTGTTTACAGCATCATGAATGGACAGACTAAAGCCCAAATAGCTGACACTGAAAGCTCAGTGTCACGTATGCAGTGACTGGGGTATCAAGGAGGGGGTGAGTAGTAGTTTAATAGACACATAACAATTTCTTGGATAGATATCTATGTAGATATTGAGTAGCTGTGCTTGATGAAAGCTACAAAGATATGACCCCTATCCTTAAAAACTATGCATTGTTACAGGAAACAGAAGATTAAAACACAAGAAAATAATAAGCAAGAAAAGCTAATAATAGTATAAATTTGACTGATAGGTAATATAAATTAGACCTTAAGTGAAAAGGGAATTCGGAAAATGATGAGATCACTATGCGAATGAATTATAGGTTTCATATGTACATATATATTATGGTATAGTACAGTAACCTTTATTATTTATTTTTGCTGTAGCAGTCCCTCTATAAAGAGTGGTAGCCAGGAATCCTAGATTGTATTTTGAAATTGTCCTTTGAGTGAAGTCCCACTTTAATCTCGGCTCCTGTTTAAAAGAATGCTCAAAATAACAAAATCATCCACAACTGATAGTTTATTTACTTATATCTACATGCATTTAATCAATATATGTATACATATATGCATACGGATAGAAACCTCTCTTCCTCTTTCTCCTCCCTCTTTCTTTCACTTCTTTATTACTGACATTCCTCCTTCCTTCTTTCTTTTCCCACTATTTGCAAAACACTGGGCATGAAAATCAATCATTTTATATTTGATAAAAACAAGCTTTTTTTCTATTCAGAATAGAAGTGGGGAGGAGTTAGCTATTTAGGAAGGTTTCCTTTAAGAAGTATTAAGCCAATGTTCTGGATCTTTCTAAGTAGTACTGTGATCATGTGCCTAGGGTATCTAATACAACGCTAGCCTAGCTAGCATGGATCAGATGATTAGTAAGCATTACTTCTCTCTGGCTACCTTTCTACAAGCTTTTAGTGATCTAATCTGGGAAGAGAGGAAAACCCAAGTAGGAGGACTGTGAAAAACAAGACTAATGGTTGCATATTTGAAGGAAATTTGATTTTCAGTATTCAAGTCCTAATATTACAGTGACTAGATCAATTAGTATTGAGCAACTGAATTTTATAGATGGAAGATAGCAATGTAAACACATTAAAAATTGTATATGCATTTAGGGCAAACCCATACATTGTTAAGTAATTGGGATGGTTATTTTTGAAAAAGGTGTTTCAATCCTATTGACTCCTTTTTATTTATTTATGTTTTAATCATTTTAAAACAGATAAAAATCTTCACAGCTACTCTGACTCATACTTACTTAAAGACTGTATTTCAGATTCAATCCTTCCATGCATTTTTTTAAAATGATAACTTTCAGATCATTAACTATATATTCTCACCATACAAAATCTGCAAAATAAAATACAAACAAACAAAAAGATTTCTAATCCTGCAAGCCAGAGAAAGCTATTTTTAGTGTTAGTTCCAAGTTCTTTTAGTCTTTGTTTATGCATATTATAATATAGGGATACCTATATTATTTTTGTTGAGATAATGTTTTATGACTTTACTTGCATGCATTTTTAATGTGGGCCTGTTCATAATCATTACTCTTTTCCATGCTATTCCTGAGGTGAACATAGAGAAGACACCTGTCTTTGAACCTGATTGAACATACTGTTTGAAGAAAGTCCTTATATGACTTGGAATGCAATGCAATGTCCCCTGGTCTGAGGCGGTCCAGAAAATCTGTCTATGTTGGACAGCTGTTAGCAAATACTCCTTTATTTTGTGTACATTTACTTAACGCCAAACTATATGTCAGATACTGTGAAGAATACTTGGGATATAAAGAAATTCTTGGGATATAATAGAAATGTTTTTTGTTTCCAGGGGATGTAAATTTGCATAGAGATTAATAAAAGTCTTGGAGGTAGTTGATGGGGTCCTGCAGTTCATCCAGACATGGGAGTTGAAAAGTGAATGGGTCCTAATGAATAATTGTTGAATGATTACATATTATGTTTACCTACTTAATAGAGTCTTTTATCAGAAGCCAAATTTTGCACTTCTATTATGCAGAACTTCTCAGCTATTAGTTATGTTTTGAAATCTGAGTGAATACACTACTGTCATTTTTTTCTCTATTTCTACAATGTGCTTTCTTTGTAATAGTCCTTTTGACATACTTCCTACTGTTTAATTCAAATTTTTGTCTTATTTATAATACAGAAACCAGAAACTTGATGTGAGCAGTTGTCAAGTTTTCTGTCTCCTCAAATGATTGCTGCAGCAGTTGTTGAGACTCTAATATGGAGTAAACTCAAAGAGAAGGTTCTACTGCTTTGCTAATTGTCAGGCTCCCTGGGTGAGAAGGTCTTTGTCATAATTGGAGAATCATTGGAAACTGTGCGCTTACAACTGTAGCTTTTTTTTGTATGTGTGTTAATAAAATGCTTATTACATGGTTGCAAATTGTACAACAATGTGAGTCTTCCACTATAGACAAAACTGGATCTGGCCTTTGTAGAGCAGAATAAAAAAATCTGAAATTGTAGAAGTCAGCTAGTTTTCTTATGGCCCCTGGGGGATTTTGTGTGTGCTACTAACCTGGCTGATCTTCAATAGAAGAACAGGAATACAGTTCTTAAGCAGCAGCATGAAATAGTATCACCTGGTGAACTGGTTAACACAATGCCAGACTCCTACCTCCAGAGTTTCTGATTCAGTACATCTTACTATGGGCTGAAAATTTGCATTTCTAGCAAGTTCTTAGGCACTGCTGAAACTGCGAGTTTAGAGATCACACCTTGAGAACCACTGATCTAGGGGAGTCCCTTACTGTGTAAAACTCATTACTTTTTTAAAATGTAAATTTGAATAAATAAAAATGATTGGAGAATAGACTTAAAATAGCCATGGGAAGTACCTATTTAGCTCTTCTGCCCATATTTTAAATAAAGAACAAAAAATATAAAGCCATTTTCAATGAGAAAACATCAATTATAAAGTCTTTACCTGAAATATCTCATCTTTGTCTTAGACTTTTTGACCCTGGAAAGGTGGTATCATGTAGTAATTGAAGACCATTATCAGCCTTCTCTATTTTATCTCCCACTTTAAGTAATAGATTGCATTGCTACTTTAGTACTGACCTTCCTTAATTTAATTTTGATAAACAAAAGGATATTGAGCAGTAAGGTCAATTTTTCTGGTGAGAGAAAGCTGAGCTCTTTTAACCTATACAAGAAAGATTTAATAGAAGACATCTAAGTTTCTAGAAGAATGTTCATCTTAGCTAGATATGACAGACTGAATGACTTTAATTTAACATGTCTCTTTCAAGTAAAGCTGTATGTCAGAGATTTATTTGAGTCCATTTTAGTGCTATTTGTGTCTTTCAGTTAGTAAATTAATGTCCAGTGTTAAACTAAGCCTGAGGAATGAACCTATAGTTTGGTCACATTTTTTTCCCAGAGATATCAGGGGTAAATCCCAGTATTGATGTAGCCGAAGACATAAAAATTCCAGTGAACCCACTTTAAGAGCCCAAGTATGTCTTATATTTGAAAATTTTACAAAAGCATATGTGAAAGTGAAAATATCTTCTTTCAAGGTTGGAAGCTGCCTAAACCAGGAGGGGCACTTAAGGTTTAATTTAATTACCTTCAAGGATGGGTCATTTATGACTATTAAATTCTCCAGACTCAATTACTGATATAGATGCTCTAGGAGATATTGTGGAATATACTCATGGATTCTCCATCACATTATTTAAAAGCAGTGTGATTTCTACTATTTTTTGTCTATGATTTACTATTGAACAAATATTAGCACCAAGATATTGTTTTTAATAATTTATTTTTACAATGTTAGCTTTCTTTTCTCAAGTGTAGTCCCCATAGAATTTCTACCACCAATTCACCCATGTACCATTACCATAGTCCCTTGTACTCTTCTTCCCTCTCTCGTTTTGATCTCTTTCCCTCCCCCTCTTCTTCAGAATGTCTATGATTTGTAGTTGTCTTTTTATTGCTGTTTGGTTTTGTTGTGCTATTTATTGTTATTATTATTATTATTATTTTCCCTTGGTCCCTCATTTGGTTCCCCTCTTATTCCTCCTATAAGTGAAACTATCCAATATATTTTTATTTTTCCTTCTGACTTATTTTAATAAGCATGATCCCATCTAGCTCCATCCATTTGCTATGAAGGCATTATCTTTTTAATTGCTGCATAATATTCCATTGTGAATATATAACACATATTCTTGATCCACTCATCTATTTTTGGGAATTTGGGTTGTTTCCATGTCTTCCCTATTATAAATAAAGCTGCAGTAAACATAGGGGTGCAAGTATCCTTTTGAATTAATGTTTTTGCATCCTTTAGGTAGACTCCTAGGAGTAGAATTGCCATGTCATATGGTAGCTCCATTTTTAGTAGTTTGAGGAACCTCCACATAGCTTTCCATAGTGGTGGGACCAGTTTGCATTCCCACCAGCAGTGTAGTAGAGTTCCTTTTCACCACATTTTCACCAATATTTGTTGTTACTAGTTTTTTTAATATGTGCCATTCTTACTGGTATAATGTGATAGCTCACTGTGGTTTTGATTTGCATTCCCCTAATTACAAGGGATGTTGAACATTTTTTCTTATACCTATTGGATATTTGCATTTCCTCTTTGGGGGAGTGTCTTTTAAGTTCTTCTGCTCATTTTTTGATTGTTTACATTTTTGTTGTTGTTGAATCTTCTGAGTGCTTTGTGTATGTATCTTGTGATCAGTCCAATTTTATGGAGTGCAAAAATTTTCTCCTAGTCTGTAGAGTGTCCCTTGGTTTTAGTTAATATCTCTTTTGTTGTACAGAAATTTTCTAGTTTGATACAATTCCAGCTGTTTTTTTTTTTTTCCTTCATTTTCTTTGCTTTGGGGGGTGAGTCTTTAAAGATGTTGCTGAGATGTATGTCATGTAGTATTTTACCTATATTTTCTTCTCTATATTTTATGGTTTCAGGTCTTATGTTCAATTCTTTTATCAATTTTGAGTTGATTTTTGTGTATGGCATAAGGAAGTGGTCTACTTTCATTCTTTTGATTATGGTAATCCAGTTTTCCCCACACCATTTATTGAACAAATTACTTTTCTTCCATTGCATATTTTTCGTTAGATAAAGAAGGCATATCAAAACCAACCAGTGTTTTTCTATATAGAATCAATATCATATTCACAAGGGACTTCTCATCATAAGTGTAGGATATAAACAGAGAAGACATGGCAAGACTGATAAATGACTTGGGTCAAGGAAGATGTCAGTCTGATAGATCTGATGAATAGAACACAAGGCTGGTTAGGTCAGAATTCTGAAAATTCTATTGCTTTTGCTTCTAATTTTTATAAGACAGAACTGGGATACTTAGCATAGTAGAGAATTTGCATTAGGGAAGCTCTCAGGATGATTTATGCAGAGCTTTAGTTACAATAGGGCACTGGGCATGAAAAGTCAGGGTAGATGAAAACTAACAGCAGAAGAACCTGTTCTGTCTGGTCCAAGAGTGTGGTCTTAGTGGTCCGGGTTATGTGCCTTCATTACACTCAAGTATGATGCTCAAGAGAGATTTACTACTTTGAGATGGCAGTAAAAAAAAAAAAAAGAAAAGAATAGTTGTGGCTTTCTCTTGATTAAGTTCACTGCTGTGGCTTAGGTCTTTCCAGAAATTATGAAAGAAAATATAATGAAAGTAGAAATTTAAGGAGTTTGGCAATATAATTTAAAGATACCAACAAACATCGGAAAGGATTTTCTTATGATTTGATTTGGAGTTGTGAATGATCATTTAAAAGGAAAGAGAGACACATTATTAGCCCATTATATCTCTGATCAATATAGACCACCCATTCCTTTAAAATAGTTTATGCATAATAGCTAATAGATTGCCTCGGGAAAACAAAGTATCATTTATAATTGGTATTTGAATATTTTATGTAAAAGCTAATCTTCTGAAGACTTAGAGAAATCATTATAGATTGAAATAAGAAATAGAGATTTGCATTTATAAGAAATTAATGATAGTTCTGAAATTGAAGAACCATTTAGTGCTGGGAGAAATAAATACAGATTGTAACATCTATCTGATGGAGTTTTGTTTAGATTGCTTCTGGTGATAAACCATCTATAATAATATAAATCAAGGGCTGGTGTTTGCCATAAATTTGCAATGTTTAGCATAATTTTCGTTTGCATTTCATACTAAAATGACACTAAGAAATATGAGATTAATAGTTAGTTATTAAGTGAAAATGACTTTCATGTCTGTAGTCATTTTTAGAAACAGTTACGTGTAATTCATTTAAGGAGCAGAGAAAATTAATTTGCAGCAGTGGTGGGATCCAGCACATTAGAACAGAGGGAAGTGGCATATAGTTAATAAACTTTTGAAACATAAGGGTGGGATTTTTTAAAAATTTTGAATTCTTCATCTTGATTTCATTCTAACGTCAGGTCACATAAATTTTGACTACATAGTATTTATTATACAAGTGGCTTAAGGAACAGGAAAGTTAGTGCCTAAGATTATGTCGTAACATTGGATAGCACAAGGTTATCCATACCTAGGGGGAGAGAGGGCCAGGTGGCAGCAGCAGCAGTGTGGTGCTTGCCTTTTTATTTATGTATTTATTTAATATTTATTTATTATTATTTTTTAATTTTATTAAATTTTATTTTTTAAAATATTTATTTTTATTTATTTATGCATACATAAATAGAAAGAATAGAACTGGCATGTAGGCTAGAGATGCGGGGTGTGAGAGAATTCATCAGAGTCAGAGTGGAGAGCGGAAGAGCAGATCTACTGACATATACTGGTAAGGGGAGCAGCAGATGGGACAGGAGAGGTCTGCTGCCCCATGAGGGTTAGCTCCCTGGCTGGGGATTGAACTCATGCCACAGTGACTGGCAAGTGACTTTAACCCCTGTGCCACCAGGGAGGCCCCACTTTTATTAATTTTAATTAGTATTTTCATTTGGAAGTGTCATATTGGATTCTGATTTTAAAAAGTGACACATTATCTACTTTCATTTGTCTTACTCTACTAAAAATCAGCTGTGATGTTGATTAATATTGATGTTATTTAAGTTTTATAAATATTTTTTCTTTAAGAATTCTAGCCTCAAAAATTATGATCTTAAAAAAATATATGGCTAGTGAAATTGGTTTTGGAGATGTTGGGTTCAGAGAGTGAGGTCCTTGGGTTCACTCTGGGAAAAGTTTCACCAGAGCTCTCCTTTCACCGCCATCAGCGATTTTCCCAAGAGAGATTCTCTACCATACAGAGATGTTATTTATACCCCAAAAGGGCAGGTTTACTATGAAAAGGGAGAGGAGGATAAAGGACACTTGCATAGACACAAAGGCAGAAAGGGCTGCCCTGAAAGGGACAGGTTTGCTAAGAGAGAGGCCTGCATGTTCACAGGAGGGCACCCTTGAAGAGAGCCGGCTCTGCTGAGGGAGGTTTGTGAAGAGAATCCCTGGCATGTTACAAGTCACGGGCAGGCAGATAGGCTGCTGCCCTGTGGAGGGAGAGAGTTGGTGAAAAGAAGCACCTGTATAGGCACAGGTGGGTAGAAGGATTGCTGCCCCATGCCAATGCAGAGATTGCACTGATGTAATCTTCTCTTTGGGAGGGGCTCGTTTCTTTGGGGGTGGCCTGTTTGCTGTTGATTCTGGATAATTATGTAGAATTTGAAAAGGACCATAGATTCTATAATGGCCCTCGATCTTTATATCTTTACTTCTAGTCTGTGCCCAATGACACTAAACAGCAGTCTCATACTTAGCTTGGGTCTTTGCCTTGGCGCCTAAGGATTTTTGGTTTCTATCGCTGGTTCAATAACTATGTTGATCACTTTTACCCTTACCTCCAGCTCCCAACCAGATTTTTGGTCTCATGATGCTTCCTTTCCAACTTTTCTGTTTTTATCTTCCATCAGCTAGTATTTCCTAAGAATTTTTGCTTCAGACATTGTTCTAGGTGTTTTATATATGTTAACTCATTTGTGTTTTCTTGATTACTGGAACATCATTTAAAAAAAGTCTTGCAGTCACTCATTCAGGTAGTGCTTACTAAACACTGTTTCTATGTCTGTTCATGTCATCAATTAATAGATTGGAAAGAATATTGTTTTCAAAAAAGTATGGAGGAAAAAGATTGAGTGATTGCATCATCTATGTGTGGAATATAAGAGAACAAAACAGAAGAATGGATTAAAAAAATAACCAATTGACTGACAACAGGACTGAGGTTATCACAGGGAAAAGACTAATTATGGAAGAAGTCAAGTGTATGGTGAAGGGGTTTTTTATTTGAATAATTTAAAAAAAATAAAAAGAAAAGTAAAAAACAGTGCAATATTTCAGGTAAATGCTAACAAAAAAATACTATTTTTATATCTGTCACAAACGAAATACACAATACACATTATAGATACTGAAGAACTGAATTAAGATATAAAATCACAAGAAAAATATGAAAATCTTCAGTATTTATCCACTTAATCATCTCAACATATACAATAAAAATGACAAGATAAACTTCATAATGGGATATTTGAGTGTGCAATTTGAGTAATTAATAAATATATCAATTAATAATGCATTCATTTGAATTCCTGCTTCTTATGAGATCAGAACACATAATTAGAAATTAATTAAATTTTTAAAAATTAAAGAATTTATATGACTATTGACTTTTGGTCAAAATGCTTTTATATATTAATATTTTGAGTTTTGCTATATAAAATATCAAATCTAACTAAAATACTTAATTTTGTCTAGATGGACCTGAAAAGGTGTGGAAATGCTAAGGAATGCTGAGCTGGGGTGCTGTGTAGACTTGGTTGGCCATGGATATGGAAGTAGATAAGGTTAGATTAAGGTAGATTTTAATGAGGGTTGGGGGTGTTAGAGAACAATAGTACCCTGCAGCTAGACTCAAACAGGAAATTAGGAGCTGTTCCTTCCTCTTAATTGATGCAGAAAGCCAGATTTCTAGGAAGCTGAGTGCATAAACCCTGGAAGAACAGATTCAATGCCACAGCAGTGAGGTCCTGAGCCAAGCTTCCTGATATCTGAGTTTCTGGGTCTATAAGCCTAGCCATATGATGGGGCAATAAATCTAGGCTAACATATAAGACACCTGGTTCTGGACTGAGGTGGAAGGAATTACAGATCAGTAAGTGCTACTGATTCAGAAGTTTCAAAATACTAGTTATAATATGAAATTGCTTGTATATTTTTCTAATGATTACTTTTAATTATGCTGGTTGTTTTCCCTTCTGATCCTTACAATAGATGATTAGCTGATTCCAAAGTTTTCCAGGCACATCCACTTATTAACACTTTCTACCTCAGTTAAAAATTTAAACTTCAAAATCTGGTTCCTGCTTTCTTTCTTTATGAGCTTAATTGTATTCCTGATAGCTAGAAGGGATCAGAATATTAAGGCTGGTTGTGGTCTGCTCTGAGGCACTTCATTTTCCCCGTTTTCTCTAATAGCCCTCACTCTCCTGGTTGGGAAGAGAAGGGAGAAAGGCGAAGGATCTTGACTTGCTGTTTGTCATGGAGACTGCCTGAAGTTACTTGCCTTTCGTTTAGTTTTAGCAGAAGCTGGTAAAACCCTGTGTTCCTGGGGAACTCTTCAGAACTGTTTCTCTGAGCATCATCTCAGAGAGGGATAGTGCATTTTCCCTTTGTTGCCTGCCAGCGGTCCACATGCCTAACTGCTTCTTCGGTTGCATGTATAATTACTGGATCAGTAGACACAAGGGGCCTGATGATATCTTCCCTTTCTCTAATTTCAAGGGTTGTTTTCATGAAGTGAATGTAACCTTCCCATTTGTGAATAACTGAGAGAATAAAAATAAATTTTTAACTGAGATGGGGTGGGTCCCTAAGGTTGGTACCTATAAATGCTATTTTAAGAAATCTTGCAATAGGGTCTCTTAACTTTGATTTACACATCCTTGGACCAGAATCCGGCACTCACTTACATAAGACTCAAAACATCATAGAACTCTTAGTATTTCCAAGAATTCATCTACTAATCTTCACTCTTATAATCACAAGAATGAACCCATAAGTTCTTCAGCTCAGCAAAGATCAACCAGGATAGAGAAGCTGGTTTCTGCTTCTTGCTCAAAGTCATTACGTTTATTTCCTTTGCTCTCATCTCCAGTCTTTCATCTGTTCTTTCATGGGATAAGAATAGGGAAGGCCATGTTGAGAGTAGTAGGTTGTCTTTCAGCCTTTAAAGACCTCATGTAGAAAGATGTCTTATAGTTTGTTGGCACTCTAGGTTTTATTTAGTTCAACTTTACTTGTTCCTTTTTTGTTTTTCTGTTTTAGACATATAAGTGAAATCATCACGTATTTGTCCTTCAACTTCTGACTTATTTCATTTAGCATAATCAATCCTGTCCAGATTCATCCATGTTGTTGCAAATGAGAAGGTTTCAGTTTCTTCTATAGCTGAGTAATATCCCATTGTGTGCATATCTTTTAAATTCACTCCCTGTCCTTTTGCGCTTAGGTTGTTTTTCTAACTAGTCTAATGTAAATTATGCTATGATGGTATAGGAGTGCATATCCCTTTGAATTACTGTTTGTCATTCTTTAAATAGATACCTAGGTGTGGAATCACTGATTCATATGGTGGATCTGTTTCTAATATTTTCCTCACCAATACTTTCTCATTTTGGTCTTTTTGATATGGGCCATCTCACACCTATGGCTTGTTGTGGCTTTGATTTGCTTTGCCTTAATCATGAATGAAGGAGAGCAGTGGGTGAGACAAAGATCTGCTGTGCCATATGTGAATTAGCTACCTGACTGGGAATTGAACTCAGGCGATAGCAGTAATAATATTGAGACTTAACCCCTAGGTCACAAGGGAGGCCCATTTACATAGCTTTTTTTATAATTATTTTTCATCTCTTCTAGTTTTCTTTTCACATCCTTAATTTTTGCTATTTTCTTAATTAGCATTTCAATTTCTGCTTGCTATTAATTCATTTTAATTCTTAGTGCTTTCTTTTTTTTTTTTCTGAATTCTGTTGGATCTGATTAGCTTTTTCTGAATATCTTATCTGTGTTGTACTTTCTTTTCTGTGAATTCTTCCTTCTCTTTTGTTTTCTTAATTATGGCATTTTGAATTCTCTATCTGATAGGAAGAAAAAAAAAAATTCCAGGCTTTTGAGTCTATAGAATTGTCCTCTCCTTGAGGTACCATATTTCCTTGAGGTCTCAAGTTGCCATTTGCTATGTTTTTGTTGTTGTTGTTTGCTTATTTTGCTGCTTTAGGTTTCTATATACTTTTTAAAGTAGCTGTAGCAGTAACTTAGAAATTTATAGTAATTTTACTTTTCCAGTAGGTGATACCATTGTTTTTTGTGTTTGTAGATTTTTGGCTTTTGCAGCTATTGTAGATCCAGAGACCATATCTTACAACTGCTGAGTTAGAGGGTAGGGGGACGGGCCTGGAGGAGTCAGCCTACAAGTATGTATCTTGTGGTGGGTGGAGAAGCTTGTGTTTGTGGCACTGCTGATAACTCTTTCTGGGGTTTCAAACCTGAGACTCTGTATTTAGTGAATTCAGTACGCTCCTGAGCATTCTGGGAGGGAGGGGTGCAGTCTAGCATACCACCCTTATTCTTTACACTGTGAACTGGGCCTCTGGGGTGCATACGAACACATTTCCCCTCAGTCAGTGGTGCCTGACTTTATACTCTTTTGTTAGGGCTACTGGTCCAGTAACAATATCAAGTTAGTAATATAGCCCCCCTTCCCAGACCAAGACCTATATCCATTTATCGCCACCTATTTCCTGTTCAATGGAGCATGAATCTCCTTTATGTCCTTTATGCAGTCTGTGCTGTTCTCCGATTTCCAAGATGTTTTCCAGTTTTGGCCCAAACTATGGAACTCTGTGTTTATAATGTCCTCTAGTTAACCTAAATATCCTCTGAGTGCTAAACAAGGAATCTTGTCGGATATCATCTTTTTTTTTTTAAGATTTATTTTTATTTATTTATGTATATAAGAAGTGGGGTGTAGGCAGCAGTATGGCAGGGGATGAGAGGATTCACCAGAGACAGAGTGGGGAGCAGAACAGGCAGATGTACTGAAATACATTGTTGAAGGGAGCAGCAGATGAGACAGGAAAGGTCTGCTGCACTATGTAGGTTAGCTTCCTAGCTGGGTATTGAACTCATGTTGCAATGACTGGTGAGAGCTTGATAGTGTTGAGACTTAACCTCTTGTGTCACCAGGGAGGCCCTGATATCATTTATTGTAAGAAGTTTTGGAAAAGCCAGGGTGAAATGATAATTATTTTGGAGGACAAATGTTTTAAATTAGCTATGGTTAAAGATCTGATGATAAATAAGTTTCACATTAATGCAATTGACAAATTTTTTGTTTATGTGATATAAAATACTATAAATTAATAAATGGGTTTATGAATATGATTTTTCTTCTCTAATAATAGTCAAGTAGTATCAGAAAGTATTCTTGACAGAGAAGGCATTGAAAAAACTCTGAAATCTTATACTAATAATACATACCCATACAAAATATAACCATGGAAAAAGGTTAGCATCTTTTCCTATGTGGCAATACTTTTTATGCAATTCAGCATGCCTAATTTATTAAAAAAAATTGAGGTAAAATTGATTTACAATATTGTTTGTGTTTTAAAAGTATAACATCTTCTTCCCCTTCAGGTATTGTTATTATACCATACCCACCACCAAAACCCAGTAGTCTTCCACTAGAGTCCATTGTGCTCCCTCCCCACATTGCCTCAATCCTCTGCTGGGGGTATCTCTACCTCTTCTGCTTATATTGTTACAAGTGGCAAGGGTTTGTTTTTTGCTGTGTAGTATTCCAGTGTGTGTGTGTGTGTGTGTGTACCATATCTTCCTGATCCATTCCACTTTCTTTTGACATTAAGTAGTTTCCATAACTTGGCTATTGTAAATAATGTTGCAGTGAAGTTAGGAGTGCATATTTCCTTTCAAATTGATATTTTATATTTTTTGTGTAGATATATAGGAGTAGAATTATTGGGTTAGAAGATTGATTTTTATCCTTTGAGAAACATCCATACAGTTTTCCATAGGGACTGCACCAGTGTACATATCTATCAACAGTGTAAAAGGCTTACTTTTTCTCCACACCCTTATCAACACTTGTTGTTTCTAGTCTTTTTGATATGGGCTATATTCACAGGTCTGAGGTGGTATCTCATTGTTGTTTGAATTGCATTTCCCTGACAATAAGTTATTGTGAACATTTTTTGTTTAGCATATAAAATGATTCTTTGGAGAAGTATCTATTGATCAATTCTGCTCATTTTTTTATTGCATTATTTGTTTTCTTTTTGTTGAATTGTGTGAATTTCTTTGTAGATCTTAGATATAAGCCCCTTGTTGGATGTAGGATGTGCAAGTATTTTCTTCTGTTTACTAGGGTGTATTTTTATATTAGTGAGAGGATTTTTTTTTACACTGTTCATAACTTTTTAGTTTGACATAGCTCTAATTATTCATATTCTCTTGTGTTTTCCTTGTTGTTAAATATGAATCAAAAAAGGCATCTCCGAAGCCTATATCACAGAATGTTTTGCCTATATTGTCTTCTATGAGTTTTCTGATTAGTAGTTTTGCTTCCAGTTCTTTCATTTTTAATTGAATTTTATGTATAATGTGAGATAGTGATCTAGTTTCATTCTTTTGCATGTAGCTGTCCAATTTTCCCAGTCCAATTATTGAAAAACTTTCCTTGCTCCAGTGTGAATTATTGGCTTCTTTATCAGAGATTAACTGTCCACATAGGTGTGGGTTTATTTTGGGGAGCTTACTTCTATTCATTTGGTCTGTGTGTCTGTTTTTGTTTCATTACCACACTGTTGGGATATTATTGCCTTTTTGTCATGCTTTCTTTGGTTGTTCAGAGTCTTCTATGTTTCTATATTAATTTCAGCAATATTTATTCTATTTCTTTGAAGAATGCCATTAAAATTTTGATAGGAATTTCATTGAATCTATATGTTGGATTGACTAGGAAGGCCATTTGTATAGTGCTAATTCTTCCATATAACAAGGAGTAACTTTCCATTTCTTTGTATCTTCTATTTAATTTAATAATGTCTTATAGTTTTAATTGTCTTTAACTTGTTTAACTTGTCTTTAATAAGTTGTTTGTTATCATGCTTTATGTTCTTATCCCAATTGTGTTTCTAACTTATGGAATGCTATTGTTAACATGAGATCTGAAACTTTCCACCAATATTTGTGGTACTGTTTTTAAAGTGTGTTCTTTTTTTCTTTTTGGCCTGACATAAACCAATGGAAGCTATAGATAAATATTTGGATGAAGCATTAAAGAGGTATCAAGTAGCAATCTGGGTGTTTCCAAATTCATTTGAATTGAAAAGATAGAATCTCTTTTTAATTAGCCCTTTACGCTTCCTTTTTAGTCTTATGTAGTTAATTTTTGAGGCACTTGAATACTCCAGGAGCCCCTTCTTGGGGAAAGATCTTAAAGTTTGATGGCTTCTATACTTTAATTTCATTAAGGTACTTTTAAAAAAACTAGCTATGGCACTTTTCCATTTTCTTTCATTTTGGACATCTATAGGAACCAATAGGGTATTTGTTTAGATGTTTCCCCCTAAAAATCCTTTAAATTATAAAAGATATCTAAGTAAGAGAATTCATAATCTGGCCATCTGCATACTTATATTCATTCCACAGGTGACTCAAATCAAGTTTTTTTTTTTTTAAATGACTTGCTCATGAACACAATGGCAATAGCTGATGCAGAAAATGTAGCCTTCATAATCTAAAATGACTATAGTTGAAAAGAAGGAAATCAAGTTGCGAGAAAATGAGAATGTCCAATTCCAGTCCTCTCACAAAAATGAGACACCATAGATCAGCTAATCTCTGATACCAGGTGGGCAATACTGAGATTTAAAATTTCAGTACTACATGAGCAATGGGTAAAGAGATAAACAAGAGTTCTATCATGGAGCTCTTTGTGATTTAGAGTTAGACAACTTCAGTGAGAATTGTTAGTGGTTGACAGAAAGTTTGCTTCTTTACCTCATGTCTTTGGCCTCAACCTGATGGTTGACCTTTTCTGAGAGTATATAAAACAGTTGTGCCCTTGGCTGGTAGAAAACCCAAGAGAATATGCTTTCTTTTCCAAGCCAGGCTCTCAGGAAACAAAATAGAGGCAGGATGAGAATCTCACCTAATTTTGTTTGTAACCCACAGCGAATTTATCCAAGCAGACTCTGATCTGATGAGAACTGCAAACTCCCCAACCTCTGAGTCCAGCTTGAACAACAAATTTATAGAACTGATGCCTATGTTCTGTCTTATGATTCTCTTTCTTGAGATAGGTAGCACTTTTAGACATCACAACTCAAAATAATAGTAAAAAAGACAATGGCAAAAAAAACAACACAATGACTGTCTTTGGGAGATTCAAAGCAGGATTCTCAATACCCAAAAAACTAGACTATTTCTAACCAAAATTCTTTCTCCAGTAAATCTAAATTTTTGAAATTTCCTTTTAAAAATTCTTATCAACTTGGACTCCAAGCAAAGATCTAACTAATAGGAAAGCTTACTTTGACAACTTGGTCAGCAATCCAGAGAGCTCAGCTACAGTTTTCAGAGTGAGTGAGAAACTTTTACGTCCTTGTTGCAAAACTGTTGGGAGGAATATCTTTTCATCTACCAACTTCAGTTAGAGAGCTTGGAGTCCTGTGCATTAATTGACAACAGAGAGATTAACAGGAGAAAAGTTTATTACTCAGGCATGCAAGAGCTCTCTATAGGGAACATCTCCCTGAACAATTAGGGATAAGGGCTTATACACTGCTTGATCAGAGAGAATTTAGAGCTTAAAAAGATGAAAGGTTCTGAGGATATTTGTTTACACAGATTTGCTTTTGGGATGTTTTAGTGCACAAGGTCAATTGCCTCTTCATCTAGAGATTTACCTGGTGCAGTGTTGGAGCATGGGAGGGGGCATTTGTAAAAGATGACTGTTGTATTCGGTTAGTAGAAGCTCAGATAAGATTTCTTTTTGTATCTGTATCAAATGACTTGATTTTGATGTATTCTTTATACTGTTTTTTTTTTAAGATTTATTTATGCATACAAGCAGTGGAGTACAGGCCAGAGGTGTGGGGGTGGTGAGAGAATCCACCAGACAGAGCAGCAGACAGAGCAGGATGTAGAACAGGCAGATTGACAGAAACACACTGCTGAGGGGAGCAGCAGGCGAGGCAAGAGAGGTCTGTTGTGCCATGTGGGTGCAGTGGCTGCGGTTTGCTTCATAGTGCGTTGCTTAACCCACTGTGCCACCAGGGCGGGCCCTCTTTATACTGTGCTGATGGCTTGTTGGTCTTTCATATAGAACCCTGGAGAGGTTCAACATTTATCTTTTAGAGTGGAGTCAAGGCGTGAACAGGTGAGATATGTGGGGCTAGGGACAGAGAATTGTTTTAAATACTGTATGTAATGATTAAATATATTCTTACCTTTGGTGATCAAGAACCAGAGAATCTTTAGAAGGGGTGCTGACTGGCATTGTTCAGGTGTTGATAAGGGCTGAAAATGATAGGACTCCTTTCCTTAGTCTGGTCCCCAAGCAGGTACCTGCTTCCCTAGGCAGAAGAGTGGAACACTTTTCTGGAAACTGAATGGCCCTAAAAAATAAGATTTTATACACTTACATTAAAGAACTTAAAAAAAAAAATCACCCTAGTCACTTGAGAGTAAGCCCACTAATTATAAGAACTTTCTCTTTTTTTAAAGATTTATTTATTTATGCATACAAGGGCTGGGATGTACAGACCAAAAGTGTGGGGGTGAGAGGATTCACCAGAGACAGAGTGGGGAACAGAACAGGTACATCTACTGAAATATACTGCTGAGGGGAGCAGTGGGCAAGACAGGAGCAGTCTGCTGTGCCATGTAGATCACTTCCCTGGCCAGGAATCGGACTCGTGCTGCAGTGGCTGCAGATTGCTTCAAGGGCTGCAACTTAACTCCTTGTACCATGAAGGAGGCCCTAATTATAAGAACTTTCTACTCTACATGGCTCCCAACCAGTTTCTAGAGCCTCATGCACTAGATAAACAATGATAACCTCACATACTTGAGAAAGTCTAAAAAATATCGGAGAGAGGATAAAAAAAGAAAATTAGAAAAAAGGACATCAGGGAAAAAATATTAATAAGAAAAATTTAAGAAGAAAAAAAAGTCTGTAATTCAGTTGTTTATATAAGAGGACTGACGTGGGGCCTCCCTGGTGGCGCAGTGGGTTAAGCAACGCACTGTGAAGCAAACCGCAGCCGCTGCAGCACTAGTTCGATCCCTGCTGCCAGCCAGGGAGGAGTTTGATCCCTGCTGCCGGCCAGGGAGGGGACCCACATGGCGCGGCAGACGTCTCCTGCCTTGCCCGCTGCTCCCCTCATCAGTGTACTTCGGTTGATCTGCCTGTTCTGCTCCCGGCTCTCTGTGGTGAATCCTCTCACCTCCCACAACTCTGACCTGTACCCCAGTGCTTGTATGCATAAATAAATAAATCTTTAAAAAAAAAAAAAAGAGGACTGACGTCAGAGTTGTTTATATCTCAAACTATTGAAAACAATTAAACATTTAGCAACAGAGTATTGACTAAATTTATCCTATTATGGTGGTTATTCCATATTTTGGAATTAAAAGAATGAATTAAAATAAATCTATATATTTTTGAAATGAAAAATATGTATACCTTATTGTTGCTAAATTAAAAAAGGTTATATTATTTAAATATTAGTCATTCGGGTATGCTCCCATTCATGCAAAGATATGTTTGTGGGCTCAGAAATAATTGTATATGAATATATCTGATGATTAGCAGTGTTCATATCTGGGAGCATTCAGGAACAATTTGGTTTTTCTATATTTTTCCATTACTCAGACTTTTTTACTGTTAGCATTTATAGCTTTCATAGTTAAGGATGCACATTATTTTCAACTAATGTGGTCAGGACACCTGCAGAATAACCAAGTGACTGACTTTAACTAGTCACATGTGTTTTGCGGTCAAGAAAGACACTGTTTCACCAAAACATCCCTCATGATAGAACCTAAAATAAAATCTCAATCAAGCTAAAACTAATTGGTTCAATAATGTAATATATAAAGTCACATTAACATTTCTTATGATGTAAAAAGAGACTATTGGTGACAATCTAGATTACATATTTTCTAGAAAATGTAATCAAAAACAATTGTGATGCATAAAATTTGTAATTTTCTTTGTTCACTGTTACTTGAGGCTTTGACTTTGGTTCTCTCTAAAGGTAGACTTCCTATGATGATATTGTTCTTTGTAAGAATCAGGAAAATCTCAAGGTAGAACTCAGGGAACAGGATGTCTGGATTGTACCAGGCTTTTACTATATTGCCCAGAAGAAGATATAACTTATGTCACTGTTAAGGAGGGGGTCTATACTTTGTATAAGAGACCATTACAGCCCGTTCTTCAGATGGCTGTAGGAAACAGAGCCAGAAATCAATAACCTTCTATGGATTCCTATGCCCTGAGGATAAAATCAAAACTCATTAGTCTAAAAGGTTCTGTCTGCCACACTGAGCATCTTTTCATTTGAGACAATTTGCTCCTCTTTCAGATCCTCTGGAGGCAAGCAACATCCCCTTTTAAAACCTCTGTTCATCCTATTTCTTCCACCTGAATAGTATTCTGTGGTTCTTCTCTGACTGGCTTCACTTTCCCTTCAGGTCACAGGGTCATATCTTCATTGAACTCTTTCCTACCTCTGTTTCATCCCCTTGATTGCTTTCATCTTAGCACTTCACATTTCATATTTATTTGGATGCTTTTAATTATGCATTTTCTTTACATGATTTCAGTTGTTACTGCAAAGTGATTATAAACTATTTTTCTTTTGTACCTCCTATAGATGAAACTAAAAGCACAGTACCCATATCCCCTCTTCTTCACCACTACATATCTGCTAGCATTTGCATTTCTTTGCCTAAAGACTTATTTTGACTTCTGGAAGTTGAGTTTGCCCAAGTATGCTTCACACTAAAAATCTAGAGAGGAAGCAGCCCCCAACAGATCACTGGCAGAGATTGGTATACAAACACCTAGATTTCCTAATTTTGGGGGGGTTGGTTGGGGTGGGGGACTAGTCATCTAAAGTACTGACTAAATCATTACTGCAACTTTTTATTGACTAGCTCTCCCTTCCCTGTCTCATTTCCCCATCCCTTTACATGTGTTTTTCTGCACCTCCATATAAACCACCTATATTCTAATCCTTTTTGGGGAAATGGTTCTGGCACATGAAGATGCTAATAAGTTTATGATGGCTAGATGGAGAAATGGATGGATGAGTGGACTAATGCATAGATGGGTGGATTGACATGGGTAGGTGGATAGGATAATAGGAGAAGGGTAAATCACAAAATGGAGTTCAAGGCTGGAGGAAGTATAAGTTTTCAAAACATTGACTGAAAAAAACAAAGTTACGTAGCTTATTCTAACTAGTTCTAGTTTCACAACTTGGAAACTCACATTAAAGGGGTTGGTGGAGACAGTTTGCTGAGACCCTAATGTGAAATATTTAAAAGCTAAGGTTTTCTTTAGACATAGTATCCAATTCTTTTGGACATAATATCCATTTCTTTATGATTTTTATAGATTCCCAACTTATGTGTGTCATTCACATGTGTTAATTATAATATTATCTAAAACATTAAAAATGTGCCATGCAAACTCATAAATAGTAAGTTCAACATGAATTTTACTCAATTTAGGTGAAGTTAACATCCCCAAACATCACCTTTCAAAAATATATCTGCAAGTGAGAATTGAGCTTTAAGTGAAATCAGATGGTGAGATTTAATAAGACCCATAGAAAGAAATGATCACAAAGTGGTACTGCAAGCTATAGAGGTTGATATAACTGATGTTAGCATGAAGTTACTATTTTTATCATTATTATCATGGTATCAGTGGAAAAGTTCACAGAATTTATTTAGGGAGCACTACAGCTCTTGAATCAGATATGATGTCTATTTTCAAGAGGTTATGAATATGGATAATAACCCAGACTGATTTCAAGTTTCTCAAAGATTAGAACATCATATCTGACTCCAGTGGTCATATGTGTAACAGAATGAATTCTTGAAAAGTGTGAATGTTTGAACCAACTTGCTCTTATAATTAGTATTGCTTTCAATTAAAACAATTATTATGGGCTAATTACTAAGTAAACCATTCTATAAATTACAAAAGATTATAAAGAAATTCCAGATTTTCAGTGTTACCTATCCCCATATATTTAAAACTTAAACATAATATGCCTAAAACTGTAAATTTTTTAAACTTTCTATAAGGAAATATTAATATAATGGCACTGGTTGTAAATATTTGTGTTAAATATTATATTTGAAAATTATGTGCCAATGGCTAACACTGTTCAGGAATAATTTCCAGGAAAGTTTTAACTTTTTTTGATGAATCAGTCTACCTTTTCTTCAAGGAAATGGAGACTCATGTCATTCTGTTTCTGTTGGCCATGAAAGAGCTCAGAATTTGCTTTGCACTATAGTTCAATTTTTAAGCACATAGAAAGTGAGGACTTCAATATTATCTTCTAACTCCTTGTTTTAAAAATTTATTCTTATTTTCCTGGACTGGAATTTTACTTTTTTATGTTGCCTGTATTTTTATAACTTAATGGATTTTTGTAAGTCACCACACGCTTCTTGTGGAAAATGGAAAAATAAATGATTTATGTATAAAACAGAAAAAAAGTCTGTTTTTTTTATTGTGTTCTACTCTTTTTCTTTTCAAGGCCAAATGTTTGCAAAGAACAGCAACTGACCGTGGTGGGCCTTCCACATCCGTGTGTACGGGTATTCACGCAGACTGTCAAGCTCTGGAAACAGGGCTGTACTGGCCCAAGATGGTGTGTGGTTTACGAGAGAAGGTAATGCGGTTCTGCTATTCCTTGTGATTACTAAAATCAAAACCAAAAGCCTCAACTGCAGGTGGAGATTTTATCCAAGACATTTTAGAAGATAATTCTATAATTAAGTAAATGAATATATATTATGTTCACCAGCAACTTTCAGAGTCATATATTTCCTTCAGTGACAGCACGTATTATTGCTTTCCATTAGATTTATTTATGGGTGAGTTCTTTTGGATTAGATGCCACTAATTTTACCTCATGTCATGATAGACTTTTGAAAACTGAAAATCAGAAGATTGACAGAACCAAGAGATATAAGAGGTATTGTTCTGGTTTGCAAGATTTTATATAACTTGAATCTGGGTAGCTTCATTTGTGAACCAGTGTCTGACTTGCCCTTCGTTCTCTTGTAACATGTTGAAACTTAGAACTTATGTAAGTTTATTTTGGTCTTTGAACTAGGGCTAACTCAGCTGACTGTAAGAGGTGAGAAAAAGCAAGTTTCTATGACTTAAGTCTTCATACTGATTTTTTTTTCAAAGTTTTTAGACCATGTAAGTACTACTTAGTGCAAATCACTGCTAATGTGTACATTTTATGCAAATGAATCAAATGACTCTAGAATCAGGACAAAGTGAAAAATGGCATAATTTTAGGTTTATAAAAAAATTATTATTCTTACTATTGCCAAAGGAAAGTTGCTACATTTTTAAATAACTGGGTTTGCCTTTGTTCAGAAATAGCACGCCATTGATAATGTAGATTAAATGGCAAATGAAATTATAAAATGAAATCAATTATAATTGTCTCTACTCACATACACATCATAGGGGCATGTGTGTAGTTAACCTTTGGATAGATAGTCTTGTTTCATCTCTAATCAGGACCTTTAAATAAAGTTTAAATCAGAAAAATTTCCCTGGATCTTAATAGCTGTGTGCATGTAGGCAAAATTCCTGTGTTTCTCAATGTCTTAGTCTGTAAAGTTAGAAAATAAGATCTCACATGCGTATTATGAGGATTATCTGAAAACATTTATTTTTATTTTTATTTTCAAAAAGCATTGGTTTACAGCATAGTATGATTTGAGTTTTAAGATCAAGACTTTTACATGTAAGTTGATACATCACACCCAACACTAAGTCATTCATAGTAGTATTATTGTTTTGATTTTATCTGACCTTTACTTTTGTTTTTCTATATTCTGCATTTATGAACATATTTAACATGTGGAACAAGGCTTGATACGTAGTAGGTATTTAGTATGTTTGTTCATTAGAACACTTGTTTTAGGGCCTCCCTGGTGGTGCGGTGGGTTAAACAATGCACTATGAAGGAGACTGCAGCCTCTGCAGCATGAGTTCGATCCCTGCCTCTAGCTAGGGAGGGGACCCACATGGCGCAGCAGACCTCTCCTGCCGTGCCCGCTGCTCCCCTCAGCAGTGTGTTTCGGTCGATCTGCCTGTTCTGTTCCCCACTCTGTCTCTGGTGAATCCTTTCACCCCTCCCCACACCTCTGGCCTGTCCCCCAGTTCTTGTATGCATAAATAAATAAATCTTGAAAAAAAAAGAATACTTGTTTTAGAAATTAATTCTTTATATAGATGGGTATTTTATTGGGATAACATTGGTTTACAATATTATATATGATTCAGAAGTATACAATCACACCTCTTCAAATATGTAATCACATCACACCTACCACCAAGGCATCACCATGGTTCAATGACTTTTCATTGGATTTTCTGTAATTTCCCTTTGAGGTTTAATCATTAATCAAATTAGACTGAATCAAAGAAAGTCCACTACCATACAAACATTTTTTGAAAAAGAAAAATGATTTATATTTTTATTCACCAAAACTTAGGAACCTTATACATTTCTCTATTCAGCAAATATTTATGACATTTATTTGGTGCTGAGGCAACATCAAGAGATATTTGGCATTTTAGCCAATCTTGTATTCCCTTGTATTCTTTGCTTATGAGTATACAAACCTACTCTTACAACATGACTAAGAGATAAACACACAGTAGTAGGTTACACCGCAAGATGGTGAAAAATTGAGTAATAAATAGTACAGCCAGTAAGTCCTGCCTTTGAGAAGAGAATAAGATGAACATAGTGAGAAAAGAGAAGTTGGAGGAAATGGAACCTGAAATTGCCCTTGAAATTTGGTCTGGGGTCATGAAGAGTGAAAGGGGGGAGAATATTTTCAGAATAAAGAATAAATATGGCATTGATCTTGATAGAAAGGATGTTTGATATTATGGGCAATTACAAGGTTGCCATAAATATTATTCAATGTTTTCAAACTTTTGTTCATTATTAACCCCAAAGGAGTTGTTTTAAACATTTTCCCTTTTAGTAATTCTCCTTTCCCGTGAACTTTTAATGACACAGATATACTTAATATCTATGTATTTATGGTGCTTCATTGTAGGAACGCTAACCAAGCATTAAACATTTTTTCACTCCTCCCACTCAATATCCCATTGTCGCCCCCTTGTGAATGAATGTATTAATGGGACCAATTATGACAGAACTTCAATGTGAAATTGAGGAGTATACAACTTATTATCTGTCAAGATTTCATTTCTTTTTATAATTTTGCATTTCTTTCTTTATAGTTGGAGTGATCCTTAGTATATTTATGCATAGGACATGGGGATCCCTTAATTTTCTTTAAGCTATACCTATCTATATTGAATCTGTTTGCTTATATAGTGATGTGTGTGTGTATGTGTGTGTGTTTGCGTGTGTGTGTCTATAAAGGGCAGGGTTGTGTTAGAAGAAGAATTTTGTGGTAGGTTTAAGATGATAGCTTTGCCTTAAGGGGAAGCATTACTGATGTAGGTTCCTGTGTTTCTCAGGACTAGATACTACACCATTTACAGACGGACATACAGCATGGAGCAGCAGACCTTCTACCGGTGCTGTCCTGGTTGGAGCCGACGGGCAGAGGAGCCTGGCTGCCTACACTGTAAGTTATAATTCTTTCTGTCTAACTCCCTGTCACTAAAACTAATGACGTTGCTGTGTTTGGGGCTTCAATCATATCATGCCTGCCAAGTTTTAGGTGTCGTTAGAATTACCTAGGATTCAAAGCATCTCTCTGGGCTGAAAATTCACACATGACATGTTCAAAAATGCACAAAAGCCTTTCTCTTAAGTGTTTCTAATGATAGGTCAACACTCACAACCATAGAACTGTTGCTTTATATTTTGTCTCTTTTTTGAAAAGAGTTTATTTAAAGCCAGACACATTACACCTTGACTTCCATCCACCTTTCCTGTTTGCCCCTTCCGTATCATCAAATTTGTAATTCACAGTTGATTCAAAAGTCTGGAGGGAAATCACCGTACTAAATCTAAATGGGATTTCTCAACTTGTGCTTGTCATGATTAATTGCAGAACTCTGGAGGCCATTTACTTTTTAAGATGAGGTCTGCAGTCCTTTTACAAAACCTCTGATCAGGGCATTCTAGAATCTTTGGAATATGTTTGACAGCACTCAAGTAGCAGATCTAGTGACATTATATAGTTCATGCATGCCAGGAGAAATGGTTCCTTTTAGCAACTCCTTTACCTATGTGTTTAGGGTTATTACCAAGCCACTTAAAGTGCTTCAGCGTGTTGCAGTCAATGCAGCACCACAACACAATTCATCTCTCCTACTACCCTGTACCTTGAGGAGTTTGAGAGCAGTCAGCTTCCTTCCCCATTGTGCTTACTGTTCTTGAACTATCTCTGTGATGTTGCTTCAGGCTTCCCATGTTAAACAGGCACTGTGTTCAGTGGCACCAAGAGTCACTGTGTATTTGCAGGCAGTGGTGGGCCACTGAAACTGGCTAGTCTTAGCCGATGAAAACATCTGCTCTTGATCTTGATTCACCTATCTTATAAACACTTGGGAAATAAAGAACAGGAGATGAATTCTTTATATTGTTGTGTGACTCCTATTACAGTCCTTTGCCTCTGGTAAGTATAAGTGTTGCTTGCTTGATTTTTAGATTGTTTTGGCCACAGGTTCACCTTATCCAGGGAGTTCTTTAAAGTTAGTGTTATTCAACCATTATGAAAGGCCGTATGGAGGTTCCTCAGTCTACTAGAAATGGAACTACCATATGATCCGGCAATCCTGCTCCTAGGAATCTACCAAAAGGACACAAAAACACTGATCCAAAAGAGCACCTGTACTCCTATGTTTATTGCAGCACTATTTGTAATTGGTAAGACCTGGAAACAACC